>JACJUY010001634.1:245466-265478 GCA_014220935.1 Platorchestia sp. MABIK
CTTGCTCACTTGCTCACTTGTTCACTTGTTCACTTGTTCACTTGTTCACTTGCTCACTTGCTCACTTGCTCACTTGCTCGCTTGCTCACTTGCTTACTTGCTCACTTGCTCACTTGCTCACTTGCTCACTTTTTTACCTGCTCACTTGCTAATTTGATCACTTGCTCAGTTTTTCGGCTGACAGATTGTAAACGAAACGCTGTTACTTTGTTAGACTTTCACAATATTGCATGGCCACTTTCTGTCTAAAACAAAACAAGGTTCATTAGACTTACATTACAATGAGCCAAAAAGATGTTAAACATCCACTCAGTACGTGCCAAAAATTGAACATCGCTTGAGAGAATCACACAAGAGAAGTCTTTATTCTCTTGATTTTTGTCCGCCAAAAGCTGTGATTTCAGTGATCATCGCGTGAACAAAAATTGAAATCTAACTTTTGAATTAGTAAGGTTAGTTTCAGGTGCATAGGTTTTTATTACCGAGAGTAGTTTGTGGATAATAATTTATTGAGGTTTTTAGAATATATTTTACATTGAGATTGAATATAAGCAAAGACTTTCATATTGTAGCGTAGAACGTTTCAAAAGGTTTCGTAAATTTCACCGATTACCTACAATTTAGAAGGATGGTATGGAATATGGTGTAAATGATCGCAACGTTTGCCGTAGCGAACGATTCAAGAACTTTTTGTTTACTTTGTTTACTTTTGGTAGGCAAGAACTTTTTGTTGACTTAGTTTACTTTTGGTAAGCTGAAGTGAAAAAGAATTACAAAAACTAAAGGCAATGATGTTTTCGAGAGTGTGCTAATGAACTCAGAAAAAATTATGTCCGTACACAATTATGAGAAAATTTCTAGAGAAGAATTAGGACTAACGCCTCCAATTTTGAACAAATATCGGTAAGAAATGTTGACCTGGAAATGTTGAATTTAATACGACAGTGATGCCACGGGGTCAAGTACCAGCTGGAAGTTGTACCCGGCAATTGTGCGAGGGTCGCTTTTATTTCCGCTGCTTTCTCTCACGCAGCTGGTGCCTCACTGATCTCCATTGCAAGAGGCTTCATTTTGAAATCGATTTATTTATTACTATACATAAATTACAGTAAACGTTTTAATAAATTACGTAGGAATTGAAGCTTTTGTCAAATTTCGTACAGAACTATCTCTTCAATAACTAAGAAGTATTCCTGCTCGAAAGTAGTGATAACTGATGCTATTTTGCTCGAATAGTAGGCAAAATATATTTGAATTCGGTTTAGAGATACAAAAAATTATGGGAAAACTCTGAACAAAAATAATACTATAAGGAAGATAGCTCGTCTCTCGTGCATTGGGTCTGTCATTTCATGGAACTCGTCGTACTTAATTATTTTTCCTGCAGATGATTAACGAAACTATTGATGAAAATCATTTCATGAAGGCTTTATCGATTGTCTAGGTGTCATAAATTATTTAAATTAATAATTTCGTAAAATTGGCAAGACAAACGATGTAACTTTTTAACAAACGGAGCTTTCCAAGATAATCAGAATCTCTACACTCCTCAAATTTAAATAAACCTGATTAATTAAAGCGTTCTTGGTATCATTTGATTCAAAGTTGGCAGTTTATGCAGAAAATTTTTTTTTTTAAATGCGAAAAATTTTTCAATTAAATTATTTTAACGCCTGAAATTGGGAAGAACTAATGCCTGATTATGGAAGCCACCATCATTCAAAATGAGCGATGTGAGCAGCCGACCTCATTTCAATTAAGCCATCACCGTCCGGAGTTGAAAATAGAACTGGAAATTTAATAAATTAGGCATTTTAGACACATCTAGTAAGAAATCATCTCTTGTTTATAAAAATTATTACACAATGACCTCATTGTAGAAATATACCCATCAATAGTCCTAGTACCCATTAATAGTCCTAGGTTGTAGTCCTAGCAATGTCTACCGAGATCGAGTATTTCCGTAAACCACAACTTTTAAACTGAAGTTAACACCAAAATAAATTTTATCAAATATTTTCATTGAGAAGATAGAAAATATTCATGAATATTTCATCCCTAACACACGGTAGTCACGCGTTTTAGAAATGCCTTCACACCGTGTAAAATTAACCACCGAAATTTGGGATTTTTGAAGGAATTTCCACGAATTTACCTCATAGAATGAAAGTATGTATGTCCATGCCTTCATTGCTCCCAGTGCGACGGTGTGATGTTTATCAATACTTAGGAAGTTTTCAAGCAAGACAATTTTGAGCCATTGGTCAAAACCCGATAACTCGCTAGACAAAGTTCACATCCTCAGTACGAAGATCCAATTGCGTATGAAATCCAACAGCGCATTGTGAAAATCAAGATAAGAATTTTGCGAAATTGGGTTCTGCCGGCGCAATATGAACGTTGAAATGACCCTGCTGGTCTCACGAGAGCTGCTCCTTCGGCTGTATCTGCTGCCGCAGATCCTGTCTAGCGTCCCTCGCCTACTTCTTCTTCGGCGTCCTTCCTCTGATCCCACATCGACTTATCAAACGCATCAACGAGCTCAAAACTTCATGCATTCTTCAGCGTCTTGTTCGAACGCAGAAAATTTTATGTGTTTCTGAATCTCGCACCGATCGATAAGCTAAAAAAGTTCTCACTGGCGAACAGCCTTTTAGGAATATACATACGTTCCCTATTTTTTTTATTACAGTGTGCTATTCAAACATCTGAATGGGCCTTTGAAACAAACTCAAATCCGGCTCAAAATAATATCACAAAATTTCCACCGATGTTCAGGAGGCATTCATATAACATGAACAGTGAATGGCGTTCTCAATTGATCATTTTTAGGATGGATTATTAGCGGCAATGCTGGTTTGAACACAAACGAGGAGCTGAAGTGGCGGTGAGCGGCGCGTTGCGATAGGCGTTCATTAGAGGGTCGACCTGGCCAGGCTCACTCAAAACTGCCCTGGGTCACGAGACGGTCTTTGAGAGGCTCCGGCTCCCTAACTTCACCTCAGTCTTCGATCACAGATATCATCCCGATGATAATAAACTTCCAGCAACTGGACATTCTGCATGCAAATCAGGAGGAGTGACTTTACATAATGCAAGCTCTACATAGTGTGCGCTCTTAAACCAGTTCAAAATCATAGAGTGAGTCTTAATTACTCTAGGAGGATTGGCACGTAGAGCAAGCTTCACTTTTAGCAATTGTGCATTGTAAAGGAATTAAAAAATTTTGGACGCAATCACACAAAGTCTGCTTCAAAGATAATCGCAGGCTATGTAACTGGTTTATAAAATGGTTGTTTTATACTGCAAGAATCGTTTCATGAACATCCTAGCAGTGTATTGACTAACACAAAACTAATTTTACCGCCATATTAAATACAAGCTAAATATGTAGAAGCTGGCACAACTAACCGCTCAAGTTTACTGCTATTGGGAGTACAGTACATTAAATCTCTCTAGCCACACCGCCGCCTTCCTTCCTAAGCGTCAGTGGGTTAGAGACTCGGGGATCTTCAACTATCGAAAACCAATCCGGGCATCGTAAAAGAGGCAAAAAATGTCTTCATAAGAAAAAATGTCATTATTTTTTGTTGTGAAGACATTGTCCACGGCTTTTACGATGTCCGGATGGGTTTTTGATAGTCGAGGGTTGCTGTCTGGTTTTTGGCTGAGGTTCTTTCTGTTTTTGATTTCATCGTTGTACATGTAGTCCACGTAGCCATAAGTAATTAAGTAATATCGTTCCAGCAATTTCCCGAAATAAAAGGGAGTGTTTACGTATTTTCTAATTAAAATTCATTTTCTAACAGTTAACTTTTGAAACAAAAAAAAGAAATTGTGCAAACCAGAATTAGTATATTTTTTCCATTTTCAAACTATATATATATATATATAATGAAGAAAATGAGTCCTTAGATGAGCATCCTAGTATTTTTTGGAGAGTGAAAAAACAGTTCACGTTTTTTCTGCATTGAAAGTGTATTCCAGAAAATTAGCCAGGGATGCTTCACAAGTTATATTGAGTTTGATGGGGTCAAAACCCTCCAGCCGGCGCACGAACTGAGAGCAGCCTAAAAAACTCATCTCTAAATCTTACTTAAGTGAACAAGATCTATTAGATCAGAATGATCGACAGTAATGGTGGTCAGCCAGTTTTTTTTGAAGCCGCACTTAGCCTTTTCAGAGAACAGCCTACTGACTTCCAAAGCAGGAAAACAGATATATTCATTCTTATTGAGAAAGATAACTTCTGGTTGCTTCGATTGAAGAATAATATCGATGATCACTCTCCATTTGGAGCTGACGTGCAAAGCGAGAACTTGTCAATAGAGAAATTCGAGGAAAAAGCCGAAAGTGCAACTCCGTGGTGATTAATCCCTATCTCTGGGGAATCAGTTGAATCGAGCTTCTGCTTCCCATGATGGAGTCGGTCGGTGTTGTCTAGCAATTATTTGAGCAGCAGAGCAGCGGCGTCGGGCGGTGTGCGGGTCACGATGCGCCCAGTAGCGACTTAAGTCGAGTTGCCAGGCAGCCGGAGCGCCGACGCGCGGCCGCGGCCAAACAGACGGTCGTCGGGGTGCGTCGTGGTCGTAAAGCTCCGCACTTGGCGGCCGTGGTCCGCTGATGCCTCTCTCCGCTTGGGCCTTCGGTGATGGTGTAAAGCATTGTTTCAATGTAAGGCATATCTAACAGGTGTGTTCTTCGATGTTAAAAATATCTGAACATTTGATACAAATAATTACACAGTCCAGTCTAGAATTCGAGAACTGCTAAGTTCTGATTCGATGATAGTGTGAAACATACATGAACATTTGGCACAAATAATAACACAGACATGTCTAGAATACGAGAACTCCTAAGCTCTAATTAGACGATAATGCAGCAGGTGCGTTCTTCAATGTAATATCAAAGGCCACGACTGACGGTCATGATAAAGTCATGTCTACAATTAAAAGAAGTGCCAAGTTTTTATCTGTGGTTTGTACTCTCGCTGGCCTCTTGCATTGATCGACAATCGTGGTATGAGGATCATTAATTGGTGCACTCAGTTTGAGTTATCAAGGAGTCAAAATAAAAATATCTTCTGTTGCAAGTTAGTTACTTGTATAGCTTACGTAGTTCAATTGCATGCTTTGAGATGAAGAAGGCTGACTGGCTCGCTGTGTCATCGTGCGTTTGATGTCCGTGCTTCCAGATTAGCGAGAAATTCGATTATGAACTTCGAACAACCAATTTTAAAAGACGCTTTCAAAGAAACTTCATTGGAATATTGAAACTCAATTTTATCATGTCATTCAGACTGTTCAAAATTTATTTTACAGCAAATTTTTTATGTTATTAGTCATTGTTTTGAGGAACTTGAGAATTTTAACATGTTTAATAGCAGGAGTCATTATCGAGAACTTTAAATTTCGAAAAGATCATTTAATTCATAGCTGCAAAACCACAATTATTCTATCATGTTAGAACTTGCTTTGAGCGACAGAAGAGCCATCGTTATTGCCAATTCGGCGAATAAATTTCATCACGTTTGTACCTTGCCTAAAAGTTTTTTAAAACAGCTAAAAAATAATAATTATTATTTTATTAAAGATCTGAATCGTTTCATTTAAAGATAAGTTTGGACGATCCATTTACAGAGGAATAAGATTTCAATTCCTGTCATAATCTTTCAAAATTTAGAAATAGCACGAAAAAAGAAAAACTCGCATAGCAATTTCTGCATTTCTATAATGTATGTTGAACAGGTACACCGAAAGCGTGGTAAGTTTGCTAACACTTGCTTCTTCGAGCAGCCGCTTAGGAAATCACAAAACATTTCGTTCCGGCCTTTGCAGGAACAGAAAGCTTTTTTAGAATTTAAGAGTAGGATTGGATACATGGAAAAGCTACAATCCTTATTTCCTAAAATGTAGTCAACACAGTCAAATGAAACTGTGTGGTGCAACGTCGGAACTATGTAAACCGAGGGGAAAGACTGGACACTACGTACATGGTAAAAAAATAATTTCAGCCGGGTTGTTGTGTTAAATTAAGGGAAAAGTGAGTTAATGTAATAAAGAATAATGCTTAGCAATTGATCATCAGGTTTATGGCATGGCTGCGGGCTTGGAAGTGTTCTGGCGGACTAAATGAACTTCGTGGCAAGTTAAGTTCAATTCTTGTAAGCGCAGACTGACGTCAATAAAGATTCCAATGAAATGAAGAGAAATGAATGAGTTTTTATTTGGGAGAGAGATTATCGAATAAAAGGATGCTTAGCAATGAAGTTGTACGGTTTTTATTTTGTCATGAATGAAAGATTTCAATTTAAAATTGTTTGCGGAAGATAAAATTGATAGATGAAGGAATATTTTGTGGTGACTTGAATACGCGTGAAATGAACATCGCTGAAAAGCTCTGCATGACGTTAAAAATTCTCCCCTTAAAACAAGTGACTGGCGTAACGGCGGCGGAAACTATCGTCATTTCTCTGTTTCAAAGAAAGGGAATTTTGATCCTGATCGTGATTTAGAGGCCGACATCAGTAACCTGCTCCACGACTGAGTTTGAAATTTCGTCTCTCGCAATGTTCAATTTTCCTAATATCTTTTGCTGTCTCGCTTCGGTTGAAGTAAATTAAGTTTCTTAGTATTTATGATACTCGAGGCGATCACTCGTAAATTCATTATGAAATATGTTGCAATCCTAGTCGTTCACTGAAAATATGAGGTGCCTCTCAACAGCGAGTACCGTGTACCAAGCCATCATAAAGATGTTGTTTTTCTCTAAGATTTCAATCGCTAGATCAAGATATACGGCGTGACAGCAGTCGTGGCGATTTTGGAAAAGATAATCTTCGGAAAAAAATCCAGAAGCCGGAATCGAAGAAAATGACTTAATCAGTTCAGCTCTGAATTCCCCTTAGTAGACTGCCACTAATGAAATTGCGAGCAGCCAAAAGGAACGATCGTAAAAGAAAAAGCCTCTCTCCTGGATCTAAACTAACAACATGTTCAGTTGAAGTGGGTTTAGATTGAAATGATATCCATCATGACCCACCATAAGTTATTCATTGAGTCAACAACAGATTGCATTTTTTGGCACCTAATATATAAGCGGAGTTTCCATGAATAGATTTCTTGTCCTTAAATTATTGAGAATTACAACCCTGGAGCGGACATGTTACGCTCTATCTCGGCATCAGCTCGCTTCTTTTCAGAGAGTGAAGAGACCGAAATTTCTACTTTGTCGGCTTCTTCGTCACACAGAAACCTGAAGACAATCTGTGTACGCAATCGCTTGCTGTCTGTCGAATAAACATCAGAGATGGTGAAAGTAATCACGATTTCGTCATTCAAAATGTGCCATAAATCTGGGAGGAGAAGTCGTCAGAGCTATCAGGGAGATGATCAGTGAGAGGAGAGGCCTCTGTCGCGTCTGCCGCTGCCTGGTCCAGAGGCATGGTTTCTCTAAATGAAAATTAAACTTCAACGTAACGGATCGCAAAACTTTGCTAGCGTGACTTTACAGAGTTGTTTTCACTTGGTAACTGCATCCATACTATAATTTCTTGTTGGGAATCAAAGAGGGTTATTCTATACCTGAAGCGTCCATCGAATATTTTGTGTGTGTGATACGAAAATGATTCGACTCTCTTTCTCAACTACATAAGAACTTTAAAATTATTGCCTACAATTGCTCCGTTGTTTCTTTAAGAAAAAGGTGAGAAATGTTACTGAATTTCATCGAAGTCGGAATTGTAGCTCTGCTAAAGTACAATGTATTTTTTTGCTGTCTTCAAAATTATTTCTTTCTGCTCTAAATTTAGGAAAAGAGGAAATAAATGTGTCAGTCATTTGCATGGGATCATGAACTTGACAGTTACTTGCATTTATCCTCGGGAATTTAATTTTAAATTTAATTAAATGGTATAAGCATCAAGTCCATGGATACATTTCTTCCTCTCAAAAAGTAAACTTTCGCCGCATTCACTGCTATAAAGTGAGTGTTGGCAATCCAACATTCATGCACTCATTTACGTTTACGCCTATTCGTAGCAATGTAAAAACTCCCCTGCATTCATAGGCATTGGAAAATAGTTCTTGTGTTTCGGGTGTAAATCGTAGCGACTTTTCATTCAATCAAGCGCACGACAACTGATTTCTGTTATTGGGAATCTTTTTTGGAAGAAATATTCTCACTTCTGTAGTGCCGGGCCCTGCACCTACTCCTACTTGACACGAAAACAACTTACAACTGCTGCCACATTTTCGAACTCTTCACTGGAGCAGTTGATGCATCGGCAGCATGCACACGGCCCCTCGAGTTAGCGTGTTGTAGGCGAGTTACGGAGCTCGAATCGGTGTTGTGACTGAGAGCCTAAGCCAAGCCAGGGATCGCCCCCTGATGCCTTATGAGATAGAAACTTGCTAAAATGTTTTCGACTCGCGCGTCCTTCGGGTGGTTGCCTGCTTATCTCGATGCTCCGGTCTCGTGGCCAGCGATTGTTGCCCCGACCGACAGGTCGCTGAAATATGACAGCGGTGATGACGGATGAGACGAACGTGAAATGACGCAATTCTCTTCACGTAATTTGAATCAAGGAGGCCTGATTAGCGCGAAATGAGCTATCATCGCAAGCCCAAGAGCGTTGGTATCGTACGCTGTATACATACATTTTGAACTAAGTGTAAACAATGACCTAGTGTTCCTATAGACCTGGGCTTCCTAACCTTCCTATTGTTGTGTACCCTCTTAGCTTAATGGTGTATCTTCATGTACCCCCAGCACAGTTAAAGGCTTAAGAAAGTGTATAAACATACACTGAATGAATAATAATTGTACATACTTACACAGTTGTGTGTATATATATATATTGTGCACATTTTAACATATGAAGTGTGTTGAATGTACCCCTAGGGGTACAAGTATTCCTGGTTGAGAAGCCCTGTTATAGAAGATCATTTATTCAATTTCCATCGCAGCGGTCTTATTTTCCTGTGTTTTAGAGTCAGTAAGCAGTATTTAAATTTACTCTTCCACAGCAAATTTCGAGTCGAAATGGCTCCAGAAGCTCGAAGTCTGCAGTGGTAAAGGAGACGAATTCCAAAGCTGTTCATTATTGCCATTCCTACCTACGTTGTACATCATTGCCATTCCTACCTACGTTGTAGATCATTGCCATTCCTACCTACGTAGTACATCATTGCCATTCCTACCTACGTAGTACATCATTGCCATTCCTACCTACGTTGTACATCATTGCCATTCCTACCTACGTTGTGCATCATTGCCATTCCTACCTACGTAGTACATCATTGCCATTCCTACCTACGTAGTACATCATTGCCATTCCTACCTACGTAGTACATCATTGCCATTCCTACCTACGTTGTGCATCATTGCCATTCCTACCTACGTTGTGCATCATTGCCATTCCTACCTACGTTGTGCATCATTGCCATTCCTACCTACGTAGTACATCATTGCCATTCCTACCTACGTTGTGCATCATTGCCATTCTTACCTACGTTGTACATCATTGCCATTCCTACCTACGTTGTACATCATTGCCATTCCTACCTACGTTGTACATCATTGCCATTCCTACATACGTTGTGCATCATTGCCATTCCTACCTACGTTGTGCATCATTGCCATTCCTACCTACGTTGCGCATCATTGCCATTCCTACCTACGTAGTACATCATTGCCATTCCTACCTACGTAGTACATCATGTGTAGTACTCGTTGTGAAATAAAAGGGCCAGAGCGCCAATTTACTCACGCAAGACATATGAAGAGTTCAAGCTTAGTCAAGGTATATTCGAGTAATTACTTAGCAATCTCTCGTATTATTTGCATCCGTTTGGGGGTCATGTATCACGCAACAAAAAATTTGCCTCTGATGAACTCTACTCCTTTAGGTAGGAGAGCTCGGGTAACATCAGTTCAGGCTCTACATCTTCTGGGCTTCTATCATGACTTATACCTTACTTAACTTTTAGAGAAATGCGAACAATAGGAGTTAAATCTTTTATTCTGTTGTTTAGAGGAAAATATACCGAAACCTATTACAAACATTTAATGCTGCCAAAATGTCTATCTCTTAATATTTCTAATACTTATAGGAATTTAGCGTTTTAGCAAAAGTCTTCATCATGCAGCAAGGCCTGAGTTTACGAGCATTTTATTTAAACAATTGATATGAACTGAGGTAAAATTTCTAATTTTACGAAGCAGTATTTGCAGCAAATCTTCTCATTTTACAAAGAGCATGGAAACCTTAAATCGTTTTGTAAGTTTCCTGCAATATATTCTGAAATTAAATATTTTACGCCTTGAAGCCTATAATTATACTCGTAATACGAGTTACTGTCGAGGCTCTAATGTTAATTGTGAATCCAACTCTTTAACAAACGTTCTCTCAGACACAAAAAGCTCTCAATTTACTGGGTTCTCAGCGTAAATTCGAAGAGGTGTTTTGCTTCCAGATATTCTTTAGCCAAACGGCTTCAAGCTGTTCAATTATCGAGCCCTTTACCACTTCCATAATTTTCTTCGTTAAAAAAAATGCAAAAAATAAATGCGACAGACAACATCCGAAAATAACAAACGAATAAAGTGTAGACCAATTGAGAAATATCAGAGATCAACCCGAGTTCACTCGGCCAATAATAAAACAGCGTGTGACTCACTCGACATTTTTGATCAGTTTTGATTGGTTATCCTCATCGAAACTTTAGGATCATGACTTCCTCTTGAGTCTAACTAACATCTTACATGTAAGGGCGAAGTTGATTATTTTATATATGGTCGTTTGTTACGAATCGATTCTAGAAGTATCTGAGTTTAGGTCTTCCAGTTTAACCTTTTTCTGTGAGCATAGTTCACACATGATGATTCCACTCTGATGAATTCTTCCCATAATACGTAAGATTTCGCTTGGTAAGCTGATTGAGAGCAGCATTACAATTGCTTCAGTCCAGCCAGCGTGCCAGCGAAGCTTGTTTGTCTTCAGGAGCCCCGCCAGCACACACCTCCTCACGGCAGCGCCAGGCGCAGAGTGAAGTGAGCATCTCATCTCGGCTCGGGACCTCTAAGCTCAAGAGGTGCTGGTATAGCGTGAGGTCTACCACACTATAGCGTGAGGTCTACCACACTATAGCGTGAGGTCTACCTCACTATAGCCTGAGGTCTACCTCTAGCTAGTACTATAGCGTGAGGTTTACTACACTATAGCACGAGATCTACCTCTAGCTGGTACTACAGCGTGAGGTTAAGTTAGGTTACTAATGGATATTACCTATTTCCACACATTTAATTTAGCGATAAACACTTAATTTGTACATCTCAAACTGCACCTGGGTAGGCGATGTATGGCGGTAGACCTCACGCTATAGCCGCACAGCTCAAGAGTAAGCAAGCTGTAAAACAAAAGGTTTTATTAAATGTGATAATCGAGGACGTGGTCTTGTGCTGCTCTTTAAACTGCCAATGCAATAATACTGCAACATAGTTTCTATTTCACTTCTCAATCGTCCCTCCAGATCATGAACAGAAATAATATTTTGACATCTCCAATCATAACTTTCTGTCTTCAATTTATTCAAAAAAGTGCTCAGGGAGCAGTTTCTCGAGACGTTTTCCGGCGCCGCGGAATGAATGAGAGCTGGGCGGCAGCAGCCACTTGCCTGCAGGGATCTCACCCGTCTCGCGTGTAGAGGCGCGTGAGTGCCAGGCAAATGGGAGAGCGAGCGTGAGATCACGCATTGGAATTCACGAAATGGAAACCATGAATGATCGTGAGTGGAATGAACTAAGCATGATAGCTATAAGGAAAAAAAGATTTTAAACTCTGTATTACGAGATAGCAATGTCTATGTAAATTGTATCGGTAATACTTCAACTAAATTTTTTATTTTTTATTTATTCCGTTATTTATGAACGTGAGAATTGTGAATAAACTTTGAGTCTGAACGGCCGATGGTGCATGCGAATAAACTTTCGGTAGCAATACCGATACTAGCACACCTGCTCCTAAAAACAGGTTCAAATAACTAGGTGCAAACTGTTAGGTACACCCAATTTTATCCATGCATGAGACATTGATGCATCGAGTGAAATATAACTCCAAAACATTTGGTTTTAACAGCGTTTTCATATCGTCACAAATTCAAGATGAGCTTCTAAATAATACTGACAGAGTATGGCATCTCGGACCTCGAAAAGATCACTAGTTAAGCAGCGTTGAAGTCACCCAAAGGATCACTATTTAAGCAGCGTTGAAGTCACCATCACCGGCGCGAAGGGTGCAGTAAACACGGAGTAATCGATTCACCTGTCTCCAAAACTACAATAAAACGACAGATAATGAAAAAAAAGAGTTGGAAGAAGTAAACAATTAAGTGTGGGGGGTGCGGAGAGAAGGAGGGAGCCTGGGAGGTGGAGCTAAGCAGCTCGTGCAAGAGCAAGAGCAGGATTACTGACAGGAGGGAAGTTCACACGAGACGCGAGTGTTGGTAACCTCAGTTGAGCAGCGACCGTGCCGGGGTGCAGTCATTTGCTTTCTCACACTCCAGTGCCTCCACAGCCTTCCAACTTTGCAGAACTTCGGTCCTTGCTTCGTCGATTTTCCGCCTCTTGCTTCAGTGAAGCTGAATTGATTGGCTTCAGTTGAATGTGCCTCGGTTTCTTTTTAGCAGTTGTTGATTGGTGCTAGTGAGATTAGATTGCTATTTTCTATTTCGGTCAAAAGTGACCTATGATTTCGTTGATAAAGGAATGACAGTGGATATGATGCAATAAAAGTGTTGGAAAGCTTTATTCTCGTTGAAAATTAAGGATTCATTTGGCTGACTCCAGCTGATGCTTCATATATCAGGTGAGGCCCTAAACAAAATTTTATATTGTTTTGCCAAAATGATGTCTGGTGTTTCATATTTAAATACAGAAACTTTTTGATTCGATTTAATATACATGCAAATATTATAATTACGAACAGAATTGAATAAAATATTGGTGGAGAAATTCTTCCCATTTCTTAACTACTTCAAAGTTTAATCCGCGAATTTGATAAAATAACACTCCATTTGGGGATAATATTATTATACATGCATAAAATATCATCATTTGTTCATTTGTATGTGATGGTCATCGCATTTTGTTTGTGAAATTGCATTTTGTGAATAAAAAGTTCATACACAAAAATTGGTATTCGCGGAAATGTTTTTTTCCAAAAATTCGTCTCACTGCAGTGAGTCGTGACACAAACGCCGTAAGTATGTCATGACTTTATTCGTGTTTTTAAAGTAAGAAATAGCAGTTTAAATCTTGCGTGTATCCTGTATACATCGAAACGTCTTGTATGCTGGACGGTGGGACGAAACTTGTGTTGAACGGCATGACCTGTTCTCCTTTTGCAGAATAACTAAAACTGCTAATTTTAACGTTTCAGGAGAAATAAGATTGGTTTGCATGTAATTTACAAACATTGTTTGGATCAGCTGAATTGATAAATTTGGCACAAACACACAGGGTTTTGATTTTAAATTTTCAATAAAAAAGAGCGAACCAGGAAAATGGGATAAAACATTTTTATGATTTATGATTTTGTCTTAAAAAATTATACTTCCCCAAATGTTGCAACTGAAGAAAAATTTGGACTAATTATAAAAATCTTAAATAGGTTTGGCAAATTTAAGATCAAACTTCAGATGTTTACATAGATTACCATGTCCATAAGCCGATATGTTGCACGATCAAAATATTGTCAATATATCCGACCAAACTCTGAAGAAATTACTGAAAACTTGCAATTGATTCCTCTTGCAATCAGTGTGGTGAGGACTTCGGATGCAGGGAGCGCGTTAGATATGCTTCAGATATTCTATTATTGTAAACTCAAAATAATCGGGGAGATGTGAGCGTAAACTTGATTAAAACTTATTCCACAGTTTTCAAAACAGTGCGTCACTGTCGATTGGCAGAAACGAATGAATGTCTCGAAGGTTGTAATTCAGTTGTCGATGCAATTCAATTTGATTATAACATCTTGTGTTCTGAATCTATTGATTTGTTATTAAAAGTTATATTCAGATAGAATCGAACTCTTCACCTAGACTCTAAACAATGTCAAAGCATTACTCTAACAGAAGAGATTACGTAGTTTTAAATCGAAGTGACCCTGCGGAGCTGTGTCCAAAGTCTTTGAGTAGGAATTTAGCATTTCCATTTAAATTTGTTGAGTTGAGCGGTTTTTTCTCCACGTGAAATATGGGAAACATTTTCATATCAACGTCATTTTTTCTTCCTCGTGACAATAGTGTTATCCCAATTTTTACGCATTTCAATGCGCATATATTTCTGCTTGGAGGGAATGGTGGCGCTCACATTTGTATCTGCACAAATCTATTTAAAATATTGGCTGCATTATATACAACAAACTTATTAACGATTGCTAAGCGAAATTATTTTTCGTATCTAGTATTTTTTCATATCAGTAGCTCTGTAACCCTGGCAATGGAATGCTAATTGGTGCAATTCGTTCATCCCTTGATCGTGAAAAAGGTCGAGTCTGTACCGTAGACTTTGTTATTTTAGCTCGATTCAGCCCTATGTTGTTGAGCGCATTTGGATCAAATTATACGACCTGTACTGTGTGTGCATCTAATCGAAGTGGACTCAGTCAGATCATAGATTTTGGAAACTAATTAGTAATTGTACTATGGCATGCGCGCGGTCTCTGATACTCTTTCCAATATCCCTGTAAAATAAAATACAACTTTTCATTTTCTTCATTCTGATGCATACAAGTCATGCTCAGCATACTTTTTAACTTGCAAAATAAATGTTTCTGATTCATCATAATTACGTTTTCTGAACTAATATTTTTCTTTCATAAAAGAACATTAAGGAGTTAGTTATCCTTACTCAGGATTTTCCATAATCCCACACCAAAGACCAAAATCCCCTCATCCATCACAGCGGTCCCGATATCATAGAGTCCGACCAAGAAATAACATGAATTTAAGTGTAAAGTTCTACTACAACTGACATTCTGCAACCGAATCAATTAATTAATTTCGTATAGGCCGAGGAAAATAAACTTCAAAAGTCAAATTAGATTATTGTTGTTGATAAGCCTTGTTGATATTGCTTTTTCCTATTCATTGAAGTTATTGGCTGTTGAGTATTTTTGAAACCATTTCCATGTCATTCACGGTCTTAATCAGATTGGTATTTTTTTCTGTAGTTCTTATGTCTAAAATCGAATAGATGGAATATTTCTTGGATTTGGCTAATCACGTTCTTGCATCACAAACGTGTTTTATTTCTATCAGGCGTTTCTAAAGAATAATTAACATTGACTTTATTGCTTCACAAATACATAGAATACATGTTCCTCCACCCATTAGAAAAACGCAACAATTAGATCTATTGGAATTAGCGCTGCCAGGGGGAATATGTGAGGTCCCGAGCTTATGCTGAAATAGAATATATTAAATGATTTGTAATGAATCGTATTTTTCGGTCCATTTGACTTTCCTTTTGTTCTTTATCTTGTTACATAATTTTTTTGAAATTACAGTTTCTAAGCACATATCATTGAACATACCTTTGCATAGATTCATTGTCTCATAATTTTACTTTAAATGGGCGTACCTTCTGATCTCTTGGGAACACCTTTGTTGTGGTTTAAGGAAGCTTAAACTCACAACTTTATCAAATCTGCGTTCTTCTATGACTGAGTCTGTCGGTCATCCGCTCCCTATTTCGAAAGAGCAAACCGAGCCCAGAGACTTCATGTCACTTACCTCGCATTCAGCTAAACATGATTACTTTACTTAAGATGAATCAAACTTATTCTACCATTTTCTCTATATTTAAAGTCACTGCATCGATCAGTGAACGTTTATATTGACTGACCTTTGTCCTGGGGGCTGTGGGCCATATCCCAAAGGGCGAGTTGCTGAAGGTGCGTGTGAAGGTGTGAGTTGCTGAAGGTGCGAGTGAAGGCTTGAGTTGCTGAAGGGGCGTGTGAAGGCTTGAGTTGCTGAAGGTGCGTGTGAAGGCGTGAGTCACTGAAGGCAAACGTGAAGGCGCGAGAAGCTGAGGAGGCTCGGGCAGCAGCGCTCGGCCTGTAGTTTGTTTCCATTTGTCTGCAATGGCGGTCATTTATCTGAGATTTTGTGTGCAAAGAGTCACGTAAGTGTGAGCTCAGGCCCTATCCCTCTCACGCCCTGACAGCCGAGATCCCGCACAGACCTGCCCCTTTGTCCGCCCTGTCCGCCGTCCTCGCTTGTCAATTTTTTCTTGTAGTAATTTTTGCTTGTCCTTCCACAAGCACGTCTTGGGTGTACAGCGGTTCATCGAAATTTGGCTGAAAAAGTAATTTCGAAAGGAAATTTGCCAGGAAAAGATGTAAATTGTCGCGGTCAGTTTACTTCAACACTTGCCTTAAAGGATTTAGATTGAACTCCTAAAAACTTATTTCAGAAAGTAAGCTCTTTAGAATGGCCACTTCAGTATTTCAGACAAATTGGAACACGTTACAAGTCTATGGAAAGATCACAGAAACTCAAGTCTCTCTAAGGAAATTTTACAAGAAGACTAGACCACGAGTCCTGAAAGACCGTGGAAAAAGAAATGCTTGTTATCATAGAATGCACCCAACATGAGTAGTATTAACGGAAGCAAGTTGATACGCTATGTAAATGCATTCAGCATTCGTACAACGAGGCGCGAGTTACACTTCAGTATAGATTCAAATTCACAGAATTAAACTTATAGGTAATAACTTATAGACACAAAGCATCATTATAATACAGTTTTAATCAAGAGCACTTAATGAGGTTGAAAACTTTTGCATGCTCGGAGATCCATTTTTGTCCCTCCAGGTCGCCTTGGGTGCCGAGTAAAATGTATTCATGGCAACAAAATAGTCCGTCCATGACCAGAAGAGAAAAGCGCGATGCCCGAACTAACATGTGCCTAGTGATCACTATCGGAGCGTGCCCTCTGCCACAGCCTTTGTCGCAGCTCTAGTGCTCCATCATTGCTGAGATTTTCATCGTAAGAGGTCATCTTAATTTGAGCTTCGCTTATGATTCACGTAATTAATCCAGATTGATGGTTTCCCTCTACATATTCACCATTTTCAAGTTGGATTCACGCTAAGCTTGAAAATTCAAGCTGAGTTTTCGACGTTCAGCTACTTCACTATAGAAACGTTAAGGGTGAAGATTTGATTTTACGCTGTGAGAAAAACTGCTGGTTCTTTTCATCTGTGTGGTCGTCTGGAAGCTTCAGCAGAGGCCATTGATCAAACGACGCGCAGCGTTCAAAAGCAATGCTCACTTAGACTTGTCATTGCCAGCTCCCCTCAATGCCGAGGACCATTGGACAGGCCGTCAGTTGTCAGTGATTGCCATTACTCGTGTTTTATTGGCCGTAAGTTTATTCTCAGGAGCGATGAGCCCCGAGCAATTGTTAGTCAGGGGCAGCTTTATGGCCCTCACCGACGGTCACGACTGAGCGCTGTGCGGCCCCAGGACTGACCCCTGCGGACCCGTCACTTTGCCCCTCCAAGTTTTGCTTAATTTCGCGCTGGCGAGTTGCGTGTTCGCGGCAATTTGGGCGCACCGCATACACTTCTTGTAAACAAGCCATGTATATGAACTCCAATTCATGGCATGAACTTTTATTAAAAACGAAGAAAAACTGTTTATCTGAAGTTAATTAAGGACATCCGCAAATCTTTGATTGTAGACTAACGTTCACACAGCTCTTGTAAACAGGGCTCGTACGTGACCTAAAATTCCTTGCATGAGCTTTGCTATGAAATAAAGATATCGAGTTTTTATTACGCATTCTTAAAGTTAAATATTTAAATTTTTATCTGAAACAAGATTAAATGGTTGGGAACGAATCTTATCAAATTTTAAAAAGGCCGATTGGTAATGCCTAGCTAGTCTCTCTATCTTGCGGATTATTTATCATGTCACGTTCTCTTTTCACACTTAAACAATACAATTTTCATGTCTCACTTAAACTATACAAAAGCAAGCCAAACAACCACTTGTGAGGCGTAAAGTTATTTCTTTTGGGTTACAGAACGAGGAAATTATTGAAAAACTTAATGAAGTGAATACAAAGCGTTAAAAACTTAATAAATTTCATTTAGGACAAAACGATTTGCTGGCACTTGTGCTTCAGAAACGAGTGGTCATAGGCCTGGACTCAGTCTAACTTTTTCGCCGCCTGCATGCATGTTTTTCGCCACCCCGGTAATTGAATCGCTTAGGCGGCGAAAAACATGCATGCTCCAGTGAAAAAGTTAGACTGGGGAGTGACCACACCCGGAGTGAAATAATTGATCAAGGATGAATTTATTTTCAAATTATAAGAAATAAGATCAGCATCATCCCAATATTATGAACTCTACGGAGTCAGTGTGCCTCACCTCCTTCAGTTCACCATTCGGTCAAGGCTACTCTGCTTCCTAAAAACCAAAAGTTCTCGCATTTCAAATTCAGAAAGCCACGCTGCTCATTACTTTATTCAGGAAGTTATACTAGCCCACACTGAGATAGTCAATAAGTGTTCAGAATTTTTCATTTGAACTTATGTATTCGAACAATTAATTTCGCATAGATAACGAAGATCAAATATTGTTATACAAGTATTTAAATGTGCTCATTCGGCATTTCTTGTGTTAGATGCTGAAGTAGAGCAGCCGTCAATTTTTACCTGAGTTGTTTTCTAACGATGAAGGGCTGAGTATCAACGTAAATAAAATATTGCTAAGATCAATGCCGAATTTAGTTAGTTAAATATCTTTATTAAAATTCTCATGAACTATTTGTGTTGAAAAGTATTTTAAACACAATTATAACTTCAGTCTTTAAAATCTCCTACAGTTTACACGACATTTTCTCATCCCTCCTGTTGGAGCAAGTTAAAGCACAACATCCGTCAGATGACTCGTGTTGCATTCTCCGTAGTTTCTCAAAGCACATTTTTCTCCATGAAACATACCGGCGAGGCGGACCTTTAAAGCTGCAACCTGCAGGTTTGTGGCAGTGTTGTTTTTCAAGGCAATTACAGCTTGTCCGCCCTCCTTCTCTCTCTAATTATGACCACACCGAGACAATGGCCTGCTATCTTCGCGCAGGGATCAGGTCGGACCGCCTCCTGCAGCTATCCTTGACACGATAAAACCTGCGTTTCTTTATACTCGAATGATCAAAATTTCATGAAGAAGCACAGTGCACTCAAACGCATTTTATGGTCCGCCAGTTTCCTCTGACGAGTTAAATCGTTTCGACGAGAGAAAGCGCCAGGGAAACATATCAATAGAACGAATACGCGCCTGACGTTTTGTAATTCTTTTCTGGCAATTAAGTTCGGTTTATGTCTTCTAGCAAGTTATTGTTCTCTGTGAAGCGATCTTGATGTGGAAATACGTTTTTGTGCGAGGCGATGCTGAGTAATGCTCAAAAATAACTAAAAAAAACGACGCAACGTAGTGGAAGATTAAAAAACCTTTGCCTTTGTTTTTGTTTTCATGAAACCAAGCAAAATTGACGCTTAAGTGTTTTCATACTCTTTAAGCATGGCTTCATGCATATTTTGCTTTAAATAGTGATTGAATGAAGAAAACTACGTTAACAGTCGACATATGATTACCATTTTTTTACCTTTTCTAAAATGCTGTGCTTTGCATTTCGTGACATTTTTTTTCAATCGCATGGAAAAGTGAGACGCTGAGCTGTTCACTTCATTTGTTTATTAATATTGTGCGGGGGTAACTACATCAAAATTTTAATGTAGATGTTGTATTGAAATAACTCGATGTGATATATTTACAGCACAAACGATTATCATACCCGCTTCATAGAGGTAGGGTCAAAAATCTCTCCAACATTGATCGCTCGTTTTGGTTGGCTATTATTTAGGAGTTCATTTGTCAAAAATAACCGCTATAAATCAGTGGTAAATAATGTGTGATCAGGCTGCGTGCTCTATAT
>JACJUY010001635.1:7240-136200 GCA_014220935.1 Platorchestia sp. MABIK
GCAAATTGATATCTGAAATTTAACCAGAAGGAGAACAGTCTAAGCAAGGTACTTCTTCACGTCTGAGATGTGGATGATTAAACTGCAATATGGCCGGGCGCGCTGCGTAGATGCCTCGGGGGGGGTTTCAGCGTGGGTAAGGCGCCCGGCCATAGATGGGTGGGCAGCTGAAATCCCCTACGTGGTTTTGGCTGTCCTGTGCTTGCGGAATATGCGTGGCCCAGTAGATGATCTTTTCGAAGATCAACTGGGGCTCTTAAAAGATGACAATAGTGTAGGTGGCAATAAAGCGTTTTTTGTTTTTTGAGATGGCTGTTACTGTGTTATCCATAATGATAATCGTGACAAGCGTTGAACAACGACCATGTAGTGTGCTTTTGTTGAAATGATGTGAAGCTTGATTTTTCTTTGAATTGAGACCTACGGCGCGATATAGTACGAACTACTGAAGCGCAAGCAAATCAATGCTAATACCACTGCTACTATTTACCAGTTTGAAAAATGTTAAATGTTTCTGGCGTGGAATAGCTTCAAGACTCTTCATAGAACTGGATTACATTGGTGTTTGTGTTGCAAATGTTAATATTATCACAATAACAGGACCTCCTGACGATGAAGAGAATCAGTTTTTAGATGGGGATCGATAACGGTATAGCAAACCAATGGCCATGAGCTGATGATGGGTACAGTTAAATCAAGTTTATTTTATACACCCGCAAGGAAGAGAGGCTTCTTGATGAAACCTGATCATGGGTGTAATGACTACGATACGCAGTAGAGGTACAATAGTGTATGTTATAATTCGCTGCAATTACAGGTGTTCATTTAAACATTTAGCTGCCAATGAGTCCAAGCCTGAAATGTTCTCACAATTATAGCAGAAAATATCGAGTTCGAGTGTCATGGTCACGGGTGTGGTGGTTTTAGCTATAAAAATATTCAATATTGTTGTGATTGAACCTGGAAACTGTGAGAATATCAAAGGAAAAACTATAGGAGCATTTCCAGTTGCAGAATGATGAAGCTGCGGAAAAAAACGCGTTGACCTGCGTCTCGACGATTCTAGGTGTGAGTTAGTTAGGACATTTTGTTGAAATAAAATGTGTTTCGTTAAGAACCATCTTTGTTTGGTGCTCTGCTGTTCTGATTTAAGTGCCTTCGACTTTCTTCAACTTTTATCTTGTTTCATAACCATCCTTCTCAACTATTTCTATGCCCAGGGGATTTTGTGCGAGAGCACGCGTATATATATTCCGTGTTCCTTAATTCCAAATTAAATGGTGCCTTTATACTTCCTCTCTTTGAACATCTTTGTTGTGGTAAGGGAGCCTGAAACTAACTAATCAATCAATCTCACCGAAACTGCCGAAGCATTGATAACGCTTACCAGCCTTATATTGAGCATGTCTTTCAAAAAATAAACGTTGACGTCTAAAAACTCAGTTTCAGAAATCAAACTTACTGTACATGTTTCACGTCTGTGGAACAGATAAAAAAGGAAATATGCATGAACGCATGCAAAATTTGAAGCCGGTTGGCAAACATTTCCTATGTAAATGTGAGCTGTGTAAAATCTTTATTCAGATTTGCCAAAGAAATTTAGGAAAATGCAAAAAACTGGAGTACCAAGTACACACCGATATTTCGGTTAAAGCCGCAAAAATAACATGCATTTCATTTATATTTGCAAGTGTAATTAGTTCCTACTCTGCTAACGAAGCCGATGGAAATGGAAAGTACAGAACAGTATTTTCTCAAGCAGAGGCTAACCATGAGAGAAATCTTGAAACTGAACAGTTTGAAAAAGAGTGCTATTTCTGGCCGGGCTTCCCAGTGAATTTGTCTGTTTGTGCCTCGAACTTTCCCAAACTTCTATTGGCTTTTTTCAAGTTAATTAAGTCTTGTGAGACAAGTAGGTTTTGATCGACAGAAATTCCAAGACGGCTTGCGTTAGCTTGTCTTGCGTCAAGGAACTGGGGAAAGAAGTGCCTTGGGATGTAATTTCGGGGAATTTTTCATTCTTGCAGAATTCATTGAGGAAATTTCCGATGTCAATTGCAAGATTGTTGAGCAAGGAGGAAAGAATTTTTTATAATCGGTCACTTTGCATCTCAATCTCAACTGAGAAGGCATTGAAATGCCGGCTTGAAATGACCAAATTTTTTGTTGTACTTCCTGCAAAGCCTACAAAGCTTGTGCACCAAACATCTAAATTTTGTTAGAAAAAGCGCAGTATCAGTTAATAACGAGAAAAAATAATATTGGAAAAAAATTTTCGAGTGCTTTTGAAACGAAAGTCTTTTCGCAATATACGTCAATATCTTAGCTTCTTGCTTGGTTAAAATATCGATTGAAGTATGGGTAATTTATGAACATGCTATTGAGACCTTTTTCGTCACCCCTTGAAAATGATCTTTCCTGAGAAAATTGAACGGTAAGGCTCTGAAAAAAAGTTTGAAAATTTGTAAACCTTTTAGTACAATTATGTATTGTTATCCGCAAACATACAGAACACTTTATGAATAATTTTTAATGACCCACTTGCCTTAATTGATCTAAGGCTGGTGTTGACAAATTCTTCGAGATATCTGATATCAGTGAGTAAAGCCATCAAGATGTAGATGTATAAAGGAAAGGAAACGTTCATGACCTCATGAGAACACGACAGTTCATTTCATCTACTCCTTTTAAACTCAACTCTTGGACCGGAATTGGTTAAACTGAAATTCAATATTCAACTCAAATTTAAAGTCATTTGTAGAACCCAATTTTAAAAATAGCAAACATTAACTGGATCGCGCCTTTATTTAGCTTTAATTAGGTATTTATGAAAATTGAGTTTGTTACTACTGGTTAGTCAGCAGCATTGTGAAAATCCTCTCCGTGACCACCGGTGGCTCACGTTGCGGTCGAAACGTTAAATATAGAACGATGGACCAAGAGTTCGAGAATTATACGAAACTCAAGTTTCCGACCCCGCAGATAAAACGCCACGAAAATTTTTCCATTTACCTAGTGAGTGTTCTGGGATGCAAAACTTTGGGCTAGCAGCGTCACTGAGCTGGAAAACAGCTTGTTGGACTCGCTGATCCAGCAGGCAGATCCCCCCGCGCTTCTGATGTTAAAATTGAGTTACGGACCCTGTGTCTTGTTGGTGTTCATCAGGATTGCCTTTTTTTTCCTTGCAACGGGACTGCCCGCAATTTTTTGAACTGGGAGACGCACCTGCCAAGTAAAATTTTGGGGAAAAATGCAGTTCTTTTTAATAGAAAACAACGTCGATTTTTCCGAACTTTTAAGAAACCGGTAGAGACACCAGTATTTAATATTTGGTTTTTATGCTCTGGAGCAACACATCCTTACAAAGAAATTAAATCAAATCGACACTGTCAAAGTTACAGAAAAATTTCGTCGACACAGCGATAAGATGATTTGATAAAAATATTTCGCAATTTAATAGACCCTCTACTTCCAGGGTTTTGATAAAGCTAGTGAAACTTATTGATGCCATTTTTTCCTAGAAATATGAATACGGCATCGATACAGCTCCTATACTTCATTTTGTAGAACTATTCCAGCTAAAACAAACAAACATCGGCATCTTAGGATGCTTTATTTCCAATCAAGCCTGATACATATGATCTTGATCATTGGTTTTTCAAATGTCTTATAACTAACACTATATATAGGACACCATGACGGTTCCCCCGTAAAACCGGTACCCATTTCCGACACCTGGGTTGAGTGGGGTATTGTGCTTGAGCTTTCCCTTATACCCAAAGGGGAAAATCACCGCGCCAGCCCCGGGATACGAACCTTCGTCTCCAACATGCAAGGCCGATCCCTTAACCACTGTGCCACTGCGAGCTACGCAATGACTGTTGCGAAACAATAATTAGCTTTGTGTCACCGCGGTCGTAGTCACCGTGGATGAGTGGTTAAAACGCGCGTCTTTCACGGTCACTAGTTCGAATCCCGGGCACGTCAGCCCGTGAGATTCTCCTGTTGCGAAATGGGAGAACTCAGCTACTCTACCCAGGTGTCGGAAATGGGTACCGGCTTGACCGGAAGAAATCGCCACTGGATCCTGATGTTAGTAACAAGGCATTTGAAAAAGCAATGTACAAGATGATATGTATCAGGTTTGCTTGGAGTAGAACATCCTACACGACTAGAAGCTCACCTGATAAAAGGACAAACGTGTTTTATGAAACACTTGCACAACGAGTGTGTCATACAGCACGTTCAGGATGCAGATGAAGCATTTTCAAATTGTAGAGAGAATTTTAACCTTTGCTTTCATTTTTCTTCTCTTTCATTGACGTGAATAATAACATTGGTCTCCAACACTAAACGTAACCTATAAACAAGTTCAAATTTAGCCTATAATAACGAAACGTTACAATTGAACGTGTCACCTTTCCTTGAGTTTCAAATAGGGTATTTTAATAAAAAAAATTCTGCAAGTATTTCTGAGACTGATAATAAATAATTCAAGTAATTTCTTACTTAGAAGAAGAAGCACTCCTCGATCGTTGTCTCCCCATAACGACGCCTACTCTCGCTCGCTCTGACGCGTTAAAACGAATTAGATCGTGTTTCACATCACAACAGGAGCAAAACTCTCTGGCTCACCATCAACATGCCTCAGCTCCCATATTTTCTTGGCAACAACATGCCTCAGCTCCCATATTTTCTTGGCGACAACATGCCTCAGCTCCCATATTTTCTTGGCGACAACATGCCTCGGCTCCCATATTTTCTTGGCGACAACATGCTTCAGCTNGCTCTCAAATTTCCTTGGCGACAACATGCCTCAGCTCTCATATTTTCTTGGCGACAACATGCCTCAGCTCTCAAATTTTCTTGGCGACAACATGCCTCGGCTCTCATATTTTTCTTAGTAACAACATTCCTCAGCTCTTATATTTACTTGACAATAGCATGCCTCGGCTCACACATTTTCTTGGCAACAACATGCCTCGGCTTATATGTTTTTGGCAACATCATGCCTCGGCTCACACATTTCCTTGACGAAGCTGGTAAATGTGATACAAGCAGTAACTCCAGCGCTAATGAACCGTAATGATATTATACTACGGTCTCTTTGAGCCTTCTACGTCATGACGATAATTATGAAAAAACACAAAATTCATTTTTAATACCAGGAGCTATTGAACTGCTTTTTTATTTATTTAATATTCTGTTGACGCTACTTCCTGACTAAGCTAAAACACTGGTATAATGATTAAGTTAGGTTGGAGCACCCGTGCAAGTTTCAAAATAAAAATGATAGCAAAGACAGCTGACTTAAAAATCATTTTAATTAATGAACGTTTCGGCTTCAAGCTCAAGCCATTATCAACACCTGTGAAAGAATTGAAATACAGAAAATAAGACACGGCTAAAAGACAAAAAGAATACAGCTTGAAATAGTGCGAAAAAAGGGTACCTGGGAGATTATACTACAATAATATTTTGAAAATCAGGCTATTTCTAGTTGGAATGATGATAACATTGAATTTAGAGCCGGTTTCAATTGTTTAATGTACAGAGATTCTAGTACATGTTGGTCGTTTCTATTTGCACAGAAACTTAAAATTGAAAAATCAGATTTGCTTACTATTACACTACACTGCTCAGCGTGATCCCGAATGGCTGAAAAAGATGGCTTGGCTAAAACTCTACCCGTTCTGGAGCTCCTACCAACGTGCTCGAAAAATCTAGTCCTAAAACTACGTTGGGTGCAACCCACATAGCTAGACCCGCACAGCGGGCAACAATACTTATAGATTAAGCGAGAGCACAGTTCGGTAGGCAGACGGTCTTTAAATCTAAAAAACGATCCTATAGGACACTTGTTTGTCAATATTGGAATAAAATCTAAGCAATTGTAAAATTTCTCTACTAGCTTTGAAACGTCACTGGCTAGCTTCTCGGACTGTGCACCGTTAAAAGGCAGGTTACAATACAATTTCTTTTTCTTTACAGTTGTCTCAGAGTAGGTCGGCCAACTACCGACCCATGTTTTCTAGCAATGTGGGCTGCACCCAACGTAGTTTTAGGACTAGATTTTTCGAGCACGTTGGTAGGAGCTCCAGAACGGGTAGAGTTTTAGCCAAGCCATCTTTTTCAGCCATTAGGGATCACGCTGAGCAGTGTAGTGTAATAGTAAGCAAATCTGATTTTTCAATTTTAAGTTTCTGTGCAAATAGAAACGACCTACATGTACTAGAATCTCTGTACATTAAACAATTGAAACCGGCTCTAAATTCAATGTTATCATCATTCCAACTAGAAATAGCCTGATTTTCAAAATATTATTGTAGTATAATCTCTCAGGTACCCTTTTTTTCGCACTATTTTAAGTTGTATTCTTTTTGTCTTTTAGCCGTGTCTTATTTTCTGTATTTCAATTCTTTCACAGGTGTTGATAATGGCTTGAGCTTGAAGCCGAAACGTTCACTAATTAAAATGATTTTTTAAATCAGCTGTCTTTGCTATCATTTTTATTCTGGTATAATGATATGCATGCAAAGACGGAGTACGATGCTCCTAGGTAAATTACTTTGATCTGGATTTGTCATTTTTATGTTCCAATCCATGTTTTCGATGCTACGCCAAGACCTCAATCTCTGACTTTTAGAATAGTGGGAGTTTTCTTCCCGGAAATGGTCAATACGATTTTTGTAACGCGTTCACTATTACCTAAAGACGATAATTTCAATCTAATCAAATTTTGTCAATATTAGTTTTATCCAAATTTGCGGCCTGAGGTGTGTAGAAATGTTTCCAGAATCATTTCTGGTAGCTATTTCCAAAACAGTGGTTCAAACTACCGTTTCAAACGCTACCGTTTGATTCAAACTACTCTTTAAAATAAATTTGAATATGTTTTGATGTCTGCGTATTGCAATCTAAAACTAGGATATTAGTAATTCGAAAATTATCTGAGAAAATAACGTGATTGTTTATACGTAACTACTTAAATTCTATCTCGTAATGTACTTTTTGCTACTCTGTAATTTCAAACTTAACTTTCTTAATTATGACACATTCTTTTTTCTTTTCATGCACCTTTTTTTTTCTTTTCACACGACAAATTTTTTTTATTTGCAAGTAACACATTCTTTTTTAGGTTCTTATTTGAAGCATCATTTTCACAAAAGGAAAAATTTACCGAACATTCACTCGGTATTTTCCTACAGTCATTTTCTGTGAAAAAACTAAGCTAGAAGCAAAAGTTGTTCTAATCTACAAAGAAAGATCAGATATTAATAAAGCCTACCAAGATCGTAAATTTCACCTCGGTCTCTGGTGCCATGAACATGTAACCGTTGTGCAATATCAACTAGTCTGCTGGGGATCGATATTCCTACAGTACAAAAGATCTTCTCTCTATTCGTCGTACAAAGTCTACCTACATTTAAAACTTTTCCAGAGAACAACATCTAATGGATGACGTAGAGCTCCAGTGCCTTAATGACCAGTGGTTCATTTCAGGTGTAGCATTTACTGCTAGAGTAGCTCAATCGCTCCAACTTTTGCTGTATCCGATGGTATTTTTACTCGAACTTGATATTGGTAACGCGAAACATTCCGAGACGACGGGAATCATACATTTCTTTCCGAGAAATCTCGCAGCTATCGAGATGTGCAAAAATGATGCTTTGGTTTCTTCTAGCAATGGCGAGCAAAATGTAACGTATCGTGCAAGCTATATCGAGTCATCGAATGAACTTCATCGATTATTAACTGTTAAATTGACTTACTCATCCATAAACTTTAGCTATTTCAGCTCTGTAGTAGACAAGCACTAAAAATTTATGAGCTAGCATCGTTTATTAGTCATTATGTCCCTTGGGACATTAATTTAAAAAAACCTTGTCCGCCTTCATTCTTAGCCATTCACAACGAAAACTACTTCACTAGAGCAAAATTTTCAAAGCGTACAACAGTTAAAAATGAGTTTACCACGCGGCTTTTGGCATTTTATACGGTAACAATTAAAATATAAACAGTATCGCATTTCCAAATTAAGAATGCTAATTACGCTAAGAAAGCGTTATTCCTTCCAATGGCTTAAGAACGGCAGTTCTAAACTCTAAAGCTCAGTAATGAAGAAGGGGGGTGTGGAAGTATTAATAAATTGCTTCCAATTTTAACATCAAAATAAAAATGAAAAGATAGGAGTGAAGTGTTAGTTACATCGGCGTCACCCTAGCTGGTAAAAAGTCTAGGAAAATTCAAGAGAAAGTTTCGAGTGAGACATTCTGCAGGCTGAAGACAAGAAGCAAATTATCAGGCCTCCGCAGGCTGGTCCGGAGCACTCCAGCCGTGCAGCCATTTTGGTGCTCGATAATTTGCAGCATTTCTGAAGCGAGTGAGTTAACAGACGGCCGAGAGAAATGGGAAGAAAGTAGCATCAGATGAAAAAAAAGCAGCATTTTTAATAATATACAAACAGGTGAATCTTTCGAAAGAGATTTAATTTTAAATGAATCCCGCGCAAATATCGTCAAATGATTTAGAAGACGAATGAGTAACAATGCAGAACCAATTTTGTTAACATTAGGTGGTTAGTACGTAATTTTGAGCAGCTCAGTGCACGTTTACACATGATAAAAATATTATTTTTGCCTACAGCATCATCGTATACACTCACAGAATGTTGATTCATCTTTAATTGTGTATTAAAGGTAATTTGAATATTTTGGTCATCTTTATATTGTAAAAAACTGGGTTGGATATTTACTAAAGGGTTCGACGATACTGATACACGAAAAAAAAACGGTTATTTCTAAACAGAGTTTCCTTGGTCTCTAATTAGCCAATCTCTCAGTTAGTCCATCTCTAATTGGCATAACATTAAGGATTTGTTCATAGAAATTTAACTCCCCAGAGGAAAACAAAATTTCTCAAAACATCCAATCATGAGTTGTGACAGTGAAGAAAGTTGAAAGTGAAAGATGCGCTCGTTTCTGAAGGAGTGGAACGCTAATCCAAGATGTACGGCAACTCTAAATGAGGCATTCGAATGAGCCATCCTGGTACGCAACCTCCCATCCGACCGTAAGCCAGAGCCTTCCCTTCAGTGCTGGGAATTAATCTGAATTTGTCAAAGATTTTTAAATTGATGAGAAAGCTAATCAGTAAAGACCCTGGAAGCACAATCTGAAGAAAAAAATGTGCAGAGAAAACATTAAAATGAAAAATTGGGAAGGGCTCGGAAATTCCTGCTCTAGGAATGACTGGATCAGAAGGGATACTTACGAAGCGAAAATGTTTAAATTTTAATGAAATGTCTAGAAGGTGTACATTTTTGTGGGATGTTTTGGAAACGCAAAATTGTCAACTAATGAATGTGGTATAACAGCATTGGGGAAAAATTCGACAAGTTCAGGGCGAGTGCGTCGTAAATCTTTACTGTTTTATTCAAAATGAACTTTCTGAGACTAATGGAAGAACAGATATCATGCAAGAACACTTAGGATGTGACATAAAAGAAGAGCTGGATTCCCCTCGA
The DNA here is from genome assembly GCA_014220935.1 of Platorchestia sp. MABIK. Taxonomy (NCBI): domain Eukaryota; kingdom Metazoa; phylum Arthropoda; class Malacostraca; order Amphipoda; family Talitridae; genus Platorchestia; species Platorchestia sp. MABIK. The sequence continues at coordinate 16,767 of JACJUY010001635.1, forward strand.
GATTGTAGACATAAGCTACATCGTAAATAAGCAAGAAAAAGGAAGTAGTACAAGAGAATTCAAGAGTAAAATTTCTCTGGAGACATAAAAATGGGGAGCCATGTTTGGGTAAATAAAGCTATCGATATGATACGCTAATCGATTCAATGCCATGGAGTTATTCACAACACCAACTCTGATGTTATATAACGAAAGCAATTATTGCTTTGCATTTACGTAAAAAAAGCACTTGATCGACATATTTTCAAGGCATAATCCTAGATTGGAGAAGGCATTTCTCCGTGACATGAAGAAAAAAGTCTAAATATTTTCTGACCAACGAGCGTTCGAGGGCATGAAAGAAAAAAGAAAAGAAAACAGTTTATTTCCAACAGAGATGGTACAAAATTACCATCATTGATTTTTAAAATATCTTAAAGTTAATACACTTAAATGATACACACACACGAGTATTGTAATACCCATGTCACTAGTCGAAAAATGATTGAAGGCAATGTACTCCTAATCTTGCTTAAACTACATTTGATGATACATGTGATGATAATTATAAGAGATAACACAACTTCATGACTTATGACAGTTTACATATACATGACATAAAACTTAGCAATTCTTTACGCCAGGAAATACTATATGAATCGCTTGTTTCGGCCGATGTTCAAAAATTTTATTTCAGTGAAAGCGTGAAAGAAAAAAAAAAGAAAAAAAAACATGTATATAAGCATGAGGAACACGAGGATTACGAGTTTTGCATTTCTACTTAAATCATTTTAACATAACGATCATTAGTTGATAAGCATTTTATTTAAGTATAAATGGATGATCACACAAAAAATGTATAGTTTTTTACATGAATGCTTTGCACTTATAAAGAGATGACGAGTTAGGTAATGTTACAAGTTGAGAGTGAACAGAAAGAGGCCACCATCTCTAGTTAAAAATGCCAGTTGTCGGCTTAGTACACACATGTGCATATATACATGTAAATACGTACACATATACGTGCACATACATACCTACGCACATACATACACCTAACGCGTAAACATACCCAAATACATTTCTATGCATCGAGGAAATCACAATACATACGCGTTCTTTAAAATGCTGTGCGATGTTCTGAGAAAAGAAAAAAACATTCTGGAGAGACAGAAACGTGCATTCGAGTGCAGGAAAGAGGATCGAAATAAAAAGAAATAACTTTTCTTGAGTGACAGAAACGTGCATTGGAGGACATGAAAGAGCATCGAAATAAAATAAAAACCTTTCTGGAGAGACAGAATCCACTCTCGCACGAGCGGAGACCATAATCTCTGCCACTCAAGAACAGCAGCAGCACTCTTGAGACGGGACAGAAGAAGCCCACTGGGAATAACAGCGATTGTGGCAGCGTGAAAACAACACGTCCGCTATTCCAGCAACAGAAGAATTATTAAGAGCGATTAATAATGAAGGAGCAGGAAAGGAGAGCTAGAGGTAAGAGAACAAAGACGAGCGGGTAGGGACGAGAGCAGTAGCTCGAGGGTCCAGAGTTCGGAAGGTGTCTGACGGTGAAGGTGGTGCTGCTACCGAGCTGTGCGCGCTACAGGTTGTCGATGTCGTCTACCCGATCCTGTATCCTGAAGACCTCCGCTGCAAAGTGCCGTGAAACTGTGTGAGTTTAGGAAGTCCACAATTGATGTTTACTGGTATTCCATCCTGAAAGCAGGCACGGATTTAGAAAACATGCGATTGTGAATGTGTTTATTGCGTCGTAACTAACTAGCATGTATCATGCACACCCTACGGCGTTCTGATGATAGCGTTGAAAGTGAAAAATGAGGTGAATTGGAACGAACTAAATGCTTAGCAGGGAAGTGAGTAGGTTTAGAAAACACAGCAGCAAGAAGTGTTTATCTCACTGAATTTATTCAATAGTTCTGGCGTTTCAATCACCAACCTGTATGCTTACTATGATGAAGGGAGATCGTATCTCGAAAATGTATTGATGAAACATCTGAAAACTCTACGGAAAAAAAACAGTGTTTCAGTTACTTGAGTGCCTAAGTACACCCTGAGTCTGTAATGAGTACATTCGTGCAAAATCTCCAAAAGCTTATCTCTTTACAAAATATCTCGATGATACTACATTATGAATATTTATACGTTATACTCGTCACTTCAAAATTTTCCCGTACCTAAGAGAAGTGTAGAAATGAATTGAATAAGTTACTGATATATGCAAGAAAGGGGAAGACTGTATTCAGGTAGTCCAGATGGTTTACCGACTGATCGATATTTTAGCGACAGCGGCAAGCGACGTCTATTCTGCCGCTTTTCATTTTCAGGTGGACGTGGACTTACAAAATAAAGTTGTCACCATAAGCTTTCTTCAGGTTTGCATTTGATAAAAAGACAAAGAATACGAAAGTAACAATGCAGGAATGGAATTTTTTTAACCACGACGTTTCACTACTTGTACTATATTGCTTACAATAATAATCATGTTAATTTCTGCATATGTTGATTCTGATGCCTGACCTTCAAATTTTGGGAAATTAATTTCACTTTGTACATTTTTCATTCTGTACCATACACCAACATTTTATGGACGCTTTATATGGCTGTAATGCAAGAAATATTTCGCTCAATCAGTTTTGACGACTAAATTTTTGTGTATGGTTCGTAATTACTAGTTAAAATCTGATACTGAAGCATTGTTAAATGTAAATGCTGGTGAAAGTGATTTCTTGTAACGATTGGCTAAATGAATAAGAAATCCTCAATAAAAGTTCCAACTATCTGAAATTCGAACCGTGTGGCATTGGTTCTACGATTTTGAAGTTAAATATAAATTCTTCTGAAGAAGAAGACGCTCAACGCAAGTTGTAATTCAATCCTTCTGGATTTTGCTATTGAAATCTGCCAAGGCTTTCATTTCGCTGCAATGCGAAGCTTTCGAAGTGCGTACCATCAATTTGTGTCCTTAGCGGAGGACCAGGAGAGTTGAATGAGAACAAGCTGGACTTCAGTTATGAAGAACGTGGGTAGAATCGCTCATAGATGCAAATGAATATATCATGGATAGCGTCAACAACATCGATCTACTTCAATCAATAATGCGCATGTTAAAGAGCATGCAAAAATTTCTAATCAGGTACTTGTAGTTCTAGGGGCATTTTTCATTATCTTTGAAAGAAACGGCACGCTAGAGTCGTTTCACATTATGAAAGGGATGTGAAAAACGTTTTGCAAATCAAGAGAACAAACTGACGTATAGCCAGAGGCCCTGTTTTTGTCCTTCTAGGGCGATGAAAATTTCTGCGAAACTGTTAGCGACGTAACCCATAGGAAAACTGATGGTTTTTTCTTTGATCCAACATACGCACGGAAATAATAAGTTCACGTCTTGTATGTGTTAACTCGTTTGAAAAAATTAAAAGCATGGGCTTAGATTAGTCGCTCATTTTGATCACAACATTCAATCACATTGGAAAAAACGTTAAATTTGCGGTGAATTAGATGAAGCTTTAAATATACGAAGGACCTAATTTTGTTTCTCGGATGAATTACTCTTTTTGCACGATTTAAAAAAAATTAATTTGTGTTCTGCTGCATTCTAAAACTGTCAAAAAAACTGTAGAAAAATCTGCACCTGAAAATTTTGGAACATTGAGCCTCTGAACGAATTTGCGAAGTCGTGAAAATGCAGCTATTCCCCTCTGAAATATTTTTCAGAATTTGTGTAACTAAGTGTGACACTTTAGAAGTTACAGGGTCCTACTAGTTACAGAAGTTACAGGGTCCTACTATGGTGTGAGATCTACCGCCAAATATCGCCTACCCAGGTGCAGTTTGAGATGTACAAATCAAATGTTTATCGCTAAATTAAATGTATGGAAATAAGTAATGGCCATTAGTACCTAACCTCACGCTATAGTACTAGCTAGAGGTAGATCTCATGCTATAGTGCGGTAGACCTCACACTATAGTACTAGCTAGAGGTAGATCTCATGCTATAGTGCGGTAGACCTCACGCTATAGCAGCACCACTTATGGGGCCAAAGACTGACAAAAATACGGACCTAAAAAATGAGTCCCCGTATCTCGAGTAAAGTATAGTCAAATATATTGAAACATAATTCAAATATTACTCGAAAAATCGACCTCCAAATTTGGTTTTCAGTTTGCTTAAACGAATGGCAACGTTGAATAAAATGGAATCCAATGTAATTATTCCTTTTCATTCACTTTAACGACAATCTCTCCCAGGTGTCGGAAGCGGAAATTTGATGGTTCTCGCAATGTCCACTCCCCAATATAGCCATCATCGGCCCCTCCTTTTACTGGCAGACCTGCCAATGCGATGCCACTTTTCCTGTCGGTTCCCAGGACTCTCTGTTGTGTTTCTTGCATGTTTTTCAGCTTTCAGCTGTTTTTCGTGCCTGTACTCTGAATTCTTTGTGGCTTTTCGCGCCTGTTTTTCAGACTTCTGTTGGTTTTCGTGCCCGTCTTCCAGACCTTCTGATGTTTTTCGTGCCTGTCTTTTAGACTTTTTTTTTCATGCCTTTTTTAACTTTCTACTGTCATTGCGCCTTTTTTCTGAATTTTCCGCTGTTTTTCCTGGCAGTTCCCCACAATCTAAAGTGGCTCCAATGGTAAAGAAACGTTAAAAATAGAAATTGATCTTTGGATGCATAAATTTTAACTTTCAAAACCTGTCTTTTGTAAAAAAGACTAACTTTCATTGCTAAATATAATCAACTCCTCAAATTCTCACTAGAATAAAGTGAACTAATGTCTTCCCAGCATGAATAGAAACTGAATTTTTGAAATACATTAACTAGCTCAGACCTTCAAAACGTTAAACAGAATTTCAATTTTTGTTTGATATTGTAACTCCTAACTGTTTTTTAAAATAAAATCAGAACGATTTTGCAAGCTGAAGTATGTACAGATATTTGGTAAACCCCACAGTTGAAAAATTTTGTCGCCTCTAAAATAACAAAGATAAAAATGTAACCGTTTACTGTTCGAGGAAACTAGAACAAAGTTCGCATCTAATCTTGCACATGATCAACATCATGTGAGATACAAAAATGGTAGAGAAAATAGATATCAAAGAGAAAATAGTTACTAAGATCGCGGATGAACATGAAACGAACGGTAGTCAATTATTCAATTGAATTTAAATATTTAGATCCCAATTAAGCTTTAAGGTTGTGCCATACCCATTATCCATCAGTAGGTAGCCCTGAAGGAAAACAGAGTAGGAAGAGTAGGCATTAGGGACGTACTTCAAAAGCGTACTCGAGTCTGTCCAATTTAATGGCAGATCTCACGTCGACAGCGCTGTCAGAATTTCCGTCCCAGCAATTACTACGAGAGGAATATGCTAAGCTCAGACCCACCACCGAAATTGCCTATTGAAAACGGAATCTTGGATTTCTATCTGCGCCTGACGAGGAAACAAGATAAGGGGTTCTGTTTTGGGATCGGAAAGCGTACAGATCGGGATAGAAATTTGTTGACGTCATTTAGAAACAGCTTACACGATGTGGCAGAACAGAGTGAAAATTTTCTAAATATCATTCACGTACATTATTTTGCTCACCTGGCTCCAACAATGTAATAACGGATTTTCAAATTTGATAATGTTTTTTCAACTCATCACCATTTAAATAAGTAATTTTGAAGCTTGTGTGAGATGGGCCTCCAATCTGTCCTGAACAGATGTCTAACAGTATTTTTTCATCTTTTCAGCTACAAAGATGAAAGAAACTATTACAATGCATCTGCCAATGACGAATAGCTCTGACGTTGATGGTGTTTTTTTTTAACAGACTCATTCTTTAATAAGGAAAGTAAAGGTGATGATACCGTTTTTTACTGAATAATTCCTTAATAAAGAAGGTAAAGGTAATACCATTTTATAAGCAGAATCATTTCTTAACAAGGAAACTAAAGGTGATAACTTTTTATAAACAGAATTATTCATTATTAAGAAAAGTAAAGGTGATAACTTTTTATACACAGAATCATTCCTTAATAGGGAAAGTAAAGAATGACTTGGCGAATTCATTTTAGGACTCTTTTGGTAGGACTCTGCTAAAATAATGTTGGTATCAGCCCAAGCTTTTAGCAGGATTTGCTTCAGCTGAATTTTTCAGGAACGAACGTATAGTTCAAAAACTCGATTGTGATAGAAATGTTCATTCGTTGTACAAAAAAGCTATTTCCAATGCGATCTACTCAAAAAACATTGTACGTGTTCCTTATAAATGCACATAAAAAAAATGAATAGCGGGATCTTGAAACAGTGAATACTTTACTCACGTTCTTTGACAATTTAAGAAGCTTTGAAAATTTGAATAGATTACTTATTTTGGAAACACAATGATTTAAAAACGTGGTTTTCCTTTTAGTTTTCTTTAATTTATTAGCACGGATTTCACTCACACCCACCAGAAATGAACCAATAATTATTGTAGGTCCTCTGTAGAAAGTCACCTAGCCCGATTTTAATTTAAAACCCATTAATCAAAAATTTCCAGTGAATGTACAAAAATAATGTTTCGCCCAATTGAAACTGACCGAGCAACACAGTAGAGGAAATAATGCAAAGTCATTTCTATGTGGGAAAATACACCTCTTATTCGGCTAGCCAATAGAATGGCTTCATTTTAAACACACTGAATGACGTCACCATGAAAGTGACAAGTTGTTAGGCCAATAGTGGTGCCTGATTTGATGCTAGCAGTGTTGCCATTCGTAATATGAGCGCCGGTCCGTTGCCATGACATCAGCATTGCCACACGGCCGACGAAAAAGAGACTGGTTTGACTCTACCTTGTTTCTTCTACCACGCCGAACAACAAGACCCTGTGCGTCTCCGCTAACAAGCTGCAATACCAACAAAACCGATGAGGTCAAAAAAGATGTCAAAAACGATGGAAGTCTTAAATGCTCTGTGGTTTTACACGAGCTTTTAGAAAATTCAGGTTTTCATCCGTGTGTCTGTCCTCTTATCTCGGGTGAAATATGACACTGAATTTCTTTTAATAATCATTTCTAACAATTTATACAAATACCTGACAAGGTTGTTGTCAACCTCTTGTTGTTTTTCTATCAATTTAAAATCCATCTGTTGATAAACATTTAAAAATCCCTTTTTTAAATAATAAATGGTTTTTCTTTTCTTTCTTTTCCCTTTTTTTTGGTTGTTGTTTGAAAATACGGGTACTCTTCGGTCCAAACTACTCTGGCTTCAACGCAGTCGCCTGTCGAGTCATTTTGAAAAGCATTTCTGACAGGCTTTCGATTCTGAGATCTTCACAAATTGCAGCAGATGCGAATATTTCTGGAGCAAAAAGTAGACCAGCGAGAACAAAACAAGAAAATAGATAATCCAAAAGATGGAGATGTTTAAAAACTTCAAAAGCTTTTTTTTAAAGAGCTTCTGGTATATTCATTGGGGCTTTAACGATCTGTTCGGTAAGATGTGCATGTACCACCCACGGTAGAGGAAACAAGATAGTTTAAAACCAGTCTTTTTTCGTTAACGGTTTAGTTTTGCTGACGTCACGGCAACGAACCAATAGCAGAGCTCATTTTGCATCTGGTAGCACTGCTACCCCCAAATCTGGCTCCCCTATTGGCCAAACGATATGGCGTTTTGGTGACGTCATAAAGGTTGTTGGAAATGAAGCCTTTCTATTGGCTAGCCGAACAAAAGGAGGTGTATTTTCTCCCATAGAAATGACCCTACCGTGTTTCCTCTTCCGTGGCGTGTAGAAAGTCCAGCTTTTCGAACACCTAAAATTATTCGTATCTGTGAAACGGGCTTCTTCACCTCTCAAATTTTAACGATGTTTACGTCGCAGATGCGTTCTCAAACAAAAGGTTCAAGACATTTATTATATATCTGTTTATTTCAAGTGCAAAATATGTGTAAAGCTCGCAAAGTTTTCGCCAAAATTCTTTCCTGCCTCTGAACTTAACACCGGCTTCAATCGAGTGCTTTTCACCGTCTGCTGCTCAATACAAGGCTTGTTGGTTCCAGTGCCCCTCAGGCTACCAAATTTTTCCAGTAGAGTCTAGCCAATTTGCCCCATTTTCTAATTCATGGCACCCATGAGCGTTATTAAATTCCTCTGGCTGCTCAAAAATAAGAAAAAAATGCAGTAAAAATTGGAACAGCAGGTTTTGATGTAGTCTTTGAAGGAGTTTAACATGTAATTTCAAAATTAACGACTTTTGGGGTGCTGAAGCTAAGTTCGTCCACGTATGTCGGGTGTTGAACGTAATCACGGTAGAAGAACCAAGGTAGGGTCAAACCAGTCTGTTTTCGTTAACAGTGTAGCAATGCTGACGTCATGGTAACGAACCAATAGCAGCGCTCAAATTGCATCTGGCAACACTGCTATCCCCAAATCTGGTACCACTATTGGGCTAACGATGTGTCTGAATGGTGACGGCATCCAGTTTGTTGGAAATAAAGCCGTCCTATTGGCTAGCCGAACAAGAACAGTTTTTTTTTCAGCATAGAAATGACTTTACCTTGTTTCCTCAACCGTGACTTAGTGACAGTGTAGTCAAATTCCAAATAATAGGCCAAACCATTTCTTCGCTTGAGAATCAGTAGAAATGAAAACACATAAAGGTAGACAAAATTCATGTACGGGACCTATAATATTTTATGTACAAAATTCTACATGTCGATGTAAACTTAGATACCTATGGCTGACACACGCTAGAATATTTTTTGATCTGAACTTCAAAGACGTGACCACAGCTGACCTCAGGACGCAACAAGTTTGAGCGTCAGATTCCTCACCAACCCGCCACTGTTCACTTCATCTAATCTTCAGTGCCGTGCAAGCGCTATTAGGCAGCGTAACATTTCGTTTGCAGTTGGGCTCAGGTTCGCGTGCTGTACTACTGTATTGTCGTACTGTTGCGCGCTTGAACATCGTCACCGCCTCTGTAGGCTGCCTGTCCGGAGGGACCTGTGGACGTGTGGGAGCTTCTCGGACCGCCGCATTGATGGCCCAGACTGGGTAACCGTGAAGTGTGCCAGGAACACTTTTGCGCCATATCGATTATGAACTTATAATGTTCTGGTCCTCTGAGCAAGAACCTGATAAATTTTTCAATTTAATAATGCCGTGTTTTGCTTAGTTCAACGTGAATTTATTCAATTTCAAAGTTTAAACGTTAAATTATTAATGTAACCATTGAAATGTAGTAGGAATATCTATTCTTAGGCATAAAAGTGTGCGCTGGATGGGAGATGCCTGGAGGGAGGAGTCGGAGTCGCATCTGGTTCGAAATAAAACTTTCCTTAAAGCCTTCGACTTTTCGTCGTCTTCCATTTTGTGCGCATTTTACATTCAAACGTGAAATTGAGGTAAATAATACAAAACAAATTCCAATTTAATTAAGTGATCAACGTACATTTTTGATTAATATTGCGTGCCACCACATATATAATGGGATGTCTATTCTATATTACCGGACAGATTTTACTATTATGGTTATACATTTTTCCTACTCGTATGTAACCATCAAAAATTTTGACATCATGAACATGAAGTAATTGATCTGTGAGGCGTAAACCAGGACATCATGACCATATTACCTCAATTTGTTCATATTATGGTAAAATGAATGTTCAGGTAATAAGGTAATTTGAAATATATTACTTTAATCACGGGTGCTGCTAGAACAAATACATTCGATTCAATTCCTTTGCTTCAGATCGATGTTTTATTTAAGCTGTTTTATTCGCCCAGAGGTAGCGCGACGGTGTACACTCTTCAAAATTAATCAGTAGATGAGAGGAACTCATATAATCAATTAGTAGCGTTATCATGATATAACTAATGTAAGTAAGAAATTAAAATTACATATCAATCTATACATAAATTTTGTATTTATCAAATTTTGAAGGACTTGGACAGTAATTTAAGGTTTCAATGTTATAGCCTTCGAGTATCTGGACATGTTTTCCATTACAACAGGAAGCCTGGCCACGTCCACACAATCATACAAACTACCTAAAATTGAAGATAGGTTATTTATATACTCTCAGATGGCGATCAGTAACTTCAAATATTGAATGAGCTAAAGCGATCAATGAAATGGCATAAGTCTACGGACTTGACTTCTAACATTCAACTATCTTATATCTCAGATGAAAACATTAGTCTACGGACTTTGAAACATATATTTAACTTACTATGAAGCTCTTTGATCAATTTGTATATATTGTCTATGAGTCATCCATCGTAACCAATAATGTGTAAAAAGTCTACGGATTTTGCTTCTAACATTCAACTATCTTAAAATCAGATTTACACATTAGTCTACGGACTCTTATACATAGATTTAACTTACTATGAAGCTCATGGATCAATCTTTGAATACTGCTTAGTCCCTGATCACCTCGTAAAGTTGCCCGTTGGCTTGGTAATTAGGTTAGTTCGTCAGTTTTCACATTTCAAGTTCTTCTTCTGCTTAAAATATTGGGAAAAATTCAATTATATAAACTTGTAGTTGAATACAGATAAACTTTTAAACTTAAGTGTCTAAAAAAAATTTACTGACACTTCGAATGATGAAAAAACATCATTTATGAACATAGAGTGAAATAGAATGACATTTCATTATATAAACTTGTAATTGGATGCAAATGAATTTATACAGGGTGAATGAAAAAATTGTACTCACATTTCAGTTGACGAAAAAACATCATTTGTGAACGTAGAGTGAAATGGAACAGCGTCGAATACAAAAGACAAATTTAATTGAAGAATCGTGTACGCAAATGTTCCAATTGATGATCACCTTTGTCCCCGACAACGCTGATAACTCGCACCAAGAGATTCGCAAATGTCACGAAACGGGTCATTAGGAATAAAGCGACATTGACTTCCAATTTCTATTTTCCAATTTCGGTCTTTCAATTGCATTTCAGGACAAACTTCCTCTTTTCCAAACTAAGTAGATTTCCTGAAATGCTTTGATGAAATAAATATATCTGCAATTCAAAAATGGCAGCATGTTAGCGGCAGTTTCAGTGTGAGTACATTTTCTGAGATCCCTTGGACATAAAATTTATGAAAATATGAATGAAAAATGCATATTGAAATTTCTACCAATCTTACGACATATGAATATGTACATACATAGCATCCAAAACTGGCGGCTGAGTGTTCCACAAACCTGCAAATTTGGCTAGGAAACAGGTTTTCGGTGTGTTGTGAAATTAGTTAGTTACATAACGTTTTAGACACCTGTATTATATGGGAAGAAAAGTGACCACATACCAATACAGGTTCATTGACCCAAACTGAATACAGCAAAAACGCACTACACAGATTTAGATTTTTGGCTCTTGACACTACCAAGCATTGGCTAAATAAGCAATGAATCTGGGTAAATTGAACATAAAATACTTTTTTTTCGGTCTTACACGGACTCGTACAGTCATAAAGGAACATCACTTTCTTCGACAATAAACTTAAAAACTCGCCAGAGCTCGCTAAAAACTTACAAGAACTAGAAATTAAGTGCCACGAAAACCTTGTTAAAAACAAGGACCTAAACCTAAAACCAGTCGGAAAAACCTTATCGTGTTTCAGCCATTAGTGCAAGTCCAGTGAAGAGAAATTGAATCACGACTTCTTGCCCGCCTGCCTGCCTCTCCTCAGTGTGTAGTGCTGTGCGTCGGAAGATTCTCTTTATCACATCAGGACCAACCTAACCTGAACCAGAAACATCTTCTATTAGGTGCCTTCAGGGGTAATTTATTTCAGCGCTGCGCTCTGTAACAACATTTTATTTTAGAAATAAGATCTCACTGCTCGTATTCACAATTATAACATCGACCATGTTCAAAGATCAAAATTTGACTCAAATTTGTTATACTTGATGAGAGGGAAAAACTCAGAGTGGCAGAAATACATCAAGAAAAGCCACTATGTATGGTCGCTAAGGCAAAATCTATATCTTTATAAGGGACATTTAAGTAGGCTTTTAAAAAGACGAGGTACAGTTACCGTTTAGCCCCAAGTAAATTCTAAATATATTGTACGCCCGAAATATTCTATGGTAAATACATTGTACTGTAAATATATTGTAATATTCGGAATTTACTAAATATTGTATTATTTAAAATAGAAAATAAATTTTCACTTCTTCATTCCCATAAGCTCCCTCAATGCACCCTACTGACAGTTTCCGTCGGATAATTTCAAGAAACTATCACGTTGCGAATTTTCAAAAGCGTCGTTTCGAGCCTCACTTCAAGCCTGATTCTCCCGTCGCTCGAACTTATATTAGTTTTTACGGCAAGCTGCACCTGCGCAACCAGGTCACACAAATTCAATTTTCAGCCCACTGCTACCTGTAACTCCGCCCGAACTTTAGAAAGGGAAAAATTGCCATCCTTTTCCAAAAATAGGGAGCCCGTTGTTGAGAGACACGTTCTGTTCAATTGGAAGTACATTCCGTTCCGCCTTCTACCTCGCAGGCAGATAATCAATAAAGTTCGAATCCATTCCACTCGACTGCTCTTCAGAGTCTGTGATGAAATAACGGAGTTGAAGATGTCGAGGTGCTGCTATAGCGTGATGTCTACCGCCATTTATCTCCTACTCAGGTGCAGTTTGAGATGTACAAATTGAGTGTTTGTCGCTAAATTCAAAGTATGGAAATAAGTAATAGCCACTAGTGACCTAACCTTACCGCACGCTACAGTACTAGCTAGAGATAGATCTCAGTGTGGGAGCTATAGTGTGGTAGACCTCATGCTACAACAGCGCCGATGCCGTTTGGATCTTGAATAAGTTTGGATCTTGACTTGACTAAATAACAAAAAGAAGGGATAGAAACTCGACCTGCACATGGTCGATGCAGCACTTTCGTGTGAGTAGAACCGCTACAGACGTCCACTCCTGTAACATGTCAATACGATTCATTTGGAGGCGAATCTAAGATCAGCAGTTCGCAAATTCTGTGATTCACAATCAAAGTAGGTTCAAATAGGAAAGTGAGCGAGGGTTAAACTATTAAAGTAGAGTACGATTATTAATTCAACCTGTCGATTTAAGTGAAAATGCATTTGACTTACGAAAGCCACGTTTGTGGGTAATGGAATTATTTGAAGCTTCCTCTTCCAGTTCACCACAAATGACGTAGTAGCAACAGGTGACGTATTTTGGCAAATGATGTATTTTGACAAATGACGTATTAACAACAAATGGGATATTTTGATAACTGTCAAACAAGGCAGAATTGATCATAGACGATTGCATCTATCCCTCCGACTTACTGTAGCAAGAGCCCTCAGTAACAACCTCCTGAACCTGTTGTGTAAAAGATGCAGATTATGATTCTTCCGTTGAGGAGGCTTGAGTGCCATCAAGCTTCAACAAATAATTTTTATTGTTTCCATTTTCATTCATACAAAGCACTTGTACATAGTAGGGGTAATCTAAAGGTTATAAAACGAATATAAGTTTTGTATTTCGCGAGAGGATTTGACATTATTACAATACTGTTTTAGAATGTCGTAAAAACAGCTCTATTGGACATCAACAGTAGCTTTCTGGTAATTACTAGATTTGCTCGGACTGGAGCAAAAACATTTTGAATAAATCTTAAAACGTATCCCCTTCACGCTCATACTACATGGCTACATTTCATTTTTCCCTAGTTTCACAAACTGAAAAATCAGCAAACATAATCCTTACAGGCGGTAATCGTTAACAGAACGTTAACGGAATCTCCAAAATGGGTTAAATGACAAGCAAGGATTCATCGGACGTTAAGTGTACCTCAGAACGCAGAAGTAACCAGGAAAACAATTGAAATTCATATCGTGGAAGTAACCAGGATAACAATTGAAATTCAGAACGCAGAAGTAACCAGGACAACAATTGAAATTCATATCGTGGAAGTGGCCGTCTGTAGACATACACGATCCATTACGGAGCCAGGACGGCTGGAATAATTTCCCGCTGAGGCAGGAGCTCGCGCAGCGCCAGGCAGAGAGCCGGGCACTGCCACTTTAATAACGGCGGCGATCGCATGCTGCTGCTTCTCGCAGCCACTACTTGTGCGCTATTTTATGTGTCTTGTGCGATACTTGTGCGCAATTTTATGAGTATCATGCAGTATTTAATGAGTCTTGTGCGATACCAGTGCAGTATTTTAAGAGTCTTATGCAGTATTTTGTGAGTCATGCAATGCCTGTGCAGTATTTTATGAATCGTGTGCAATGCCTGTGCAGTATTTTATGAGTCGTGTGCAATGCCTGTGCAGTATTTTATGAGTCGTGTGCAATACCTGTGCAGTATTTTATGAGTCTTATGAGCTACTTGTGCGGTATTTTATGAGTCTTATGCCATACCTGTGCAGAATTCTGAGTCTTGTACAATACCTGAACAGTATTTTATGAGCCTGGTGCGATTCCTGTGCAGTATTTTACGTCTTTTATAGTTCCTGTGTGGTACTTTTTGAACCTTACAGAAGGAAGCTAGCTTCCTGAACGCCTACACAAAGTCCATCAGTATGGGGTTGAGGTGAGATGTCAGTAATGAATAGATGCATTTGAAAACAAAATCCAATGTTTAATTCTTGTTTGCTTACCATCGTTTCAACGCATGAATATAAGCATATACTGCACTTCGCTACAAAAGCACGATTACAGCGAAAGTTCGAAAAGCACGTAAAGGCTAATTTAGTTTCTATTGGGTTACAGTCTTAGTTTATGAGTATTATGCGATACCTGTGAAGTATTTTATGAGTATTATGCAATACCTGTGCAGTATTTTATGAGTCTTGCATGAAAACAGATTTTGTGCTCATGTTCAAAGAGATGCGAGTGCCGGAGATCTAATTCGGCAAGATGATTAAAACAGTTATGACAGCCCCCAAATGTCATGGATGAAATGTAAAAATGCAAACGCTCTTCCAATTTATCATTAAAAAGCTGAACCATTTGCATAATTGCAAACAATACATGAGGTGTGATTAAAAAATGACTTCTGGACTAATGAGAAACGACAGTAATGAGAAGCAGTTCAGAAGCAGCAATTAATGAAGTAATGTTCATGAAGGACAGCTCTTAATGAGCAATTCATCATTACCAATTTATTAAGGCAGTTCAGTTTATTAGGCAGTTCACAAGGAGATGCGCATGAACACCTGGTAGTGAGTTCATTTAGAGAAATACAAAATGAGAAGTGTTAATTTTGTTTCCTGTGCCTTTAGTTATTTAAATGTGAATATGCATGTAGTGTTGGCCAATACTGTCTCACCAGTCACGAGCGTTACCATGGGAACTGCACAAAATGAATACTTTTCTACAAAATTTCTCTGCAGAGTTACTCAGAATTGAGCATCACGGAAAACAATTAGCTAGAGAAAAAGTGCTCTCCTCAAGCTGAAAGACACGGAGGATGCTTTATTCAATCAAAATCAAATACATGGTATCGATCACTAGGCTTTCAAGTGCCGCATAATAAATGCAAAAGCGCAATGACGGTTGTCCGCGGTTGAGCCAGTACCCATTTCACACACTTGGGTCGAGTGAAAAATCACGATAAGTTCTTTCTTTTCTCAAAGAGAAAAAACCAACGAGCTTGGACAGCAAAGCCCTAGACTCTCAGATATTTTAGATGAAACGCGAGCACCCTTATCCAGCACGCCATGGTAACCAAACACGCAGCTTTTGTAAGACGTGAATAAAGAACAAACGAAGCTCACGCAAACACAGGATCTTCAGTCGCAGTATTTGCTAATATTTACGAGTCTTGATAGCCAGGATAACGTGTGAGAGTTCCGGCCTTAACGGCGTTTTGAGCTTGAATGCACGCGACTCACAAAGGAAAACTTGCGACTGCAATTTCCTTAGGAGCAGCGGGAAAAGCGTCCCAATTGAACAATTTCTGCGCGTCGTTGAACGAATTGTGTTCCAATCGTCCTGACGCATATTCGAACGCAGTAGCATTGAGATTTTTATCTAATATATTTGTCATGGTTCATTGATTTACAATACTTTTTCAACAAAAAGGAATGAGGTGAAAAGACTGAAAATTGTTTGGTATAAACGCTTGCTTATAGCAGCAAATATAAATTGATAATTTACTTTGAATTTTATTAAGTATTAAATACTTCATTTCATTATCAACGAGATTGTTGTTGGGCGAGATTGGTAATGAATGATGTTTTAATGGGAACAGGTGGTGAATGATAAGTGCTGAATGATGTTTTAATGGGAACAGGTGGTGAATGATATTTTAATGGGAATAGGTGATGAATCATAAGTGGTGAATGATGTTTTAATGGAAATAGGGGGTGAATGATAAGGGGTGAATGATGTTTTAATGGAATTAGGTGGTGAATGATCCGATATTGGACAGAATAGCTCGAACTTGCTTCACCTTCAAGGTTTCGAGTGGTAATCCTGAAACCAATTTACCCCAATATACTGTGAGCACTTAGCAGTGAAGTATATTTTTCATGTTTTTCTACACAACAGAACACAATTTCACACAACAAAGAAGCAGCAAAATTGTCTTGATTTTGGATCGTGTTTTTACGGCGCAGTATAAGAAATTTCAGTAGAGTTTTTCCTTTAAAGGTTTTTCTAATAATCGACTCACGTTTTATCGGCTACGTTTCAAATCTACTGAATTATTCATATCCGATGTGACTTCAGTTGAATTTTTCGAAGTGAATCAAGTTCTGAGTCACTCGATAATTCTGCAACTGCTTTCAAATCTACTGTCCGAGTGTGGAAGACCTGTGGTTTCAAATAAAATTAAAATTTTCAAACGGTTCACCGAGTAGTTACGATAGTTACTAATAATTTACATTGATTTTTCTACATTTTTCGCTGGTTATTGAGGTGTCAACTTGCAAACTACACAACAGGAGATCTGTGGATTGAATGTCCAAATAAACCCACAACTTCATTTCATGAAATGTGATTGGTTTTCCAACATAACATTCAACCAAGTTTCTGACAGAATGGTTTTAAAATAGCATCATTTTTTAGGTGTGTCAGAAATTAAATTCAAATTACACAACAGGAGATCTTTGAGCTGAATGTCCAAATAAATGTTCCACCATGGCACATTTATATTAAAGGTCATTCATCATGGTTCGATTGGCCTTTCAAGAGAACTCTCAACCGATTTTCTAACACAACCCTGACAGAACAGCATTCGACAACACGTCCAATGAAACATCCAGCAATTCGGACTCGTTCACTCTAGATAAATATTCCGGGGTGCATAAAACCCTCGGATAAACGAGTTCGGTCGAACGAAGTAAAATGCTCTGAAAGGATCAGCTCTTCCGGGTATCAGAAGCGCTTGCACCGCAGCGGTCGCACCTCCGCTTTTATGCTTTCATCGCGTTTCTGCGGCTGTCATCGGTTGGTTTGGATAGGTTGTAGGTAACAGAATTCGGAAATCGACTCTAATGCTTGAATAAATTTTATTCTTCCAGACAAATATGAAAAATTCAATTGCACGATAACATTTCACTTTGGTTGATAACAGTTATATTACAAAGAATTGGGAAATCAACTTTACTACTCGAATAAATTTTATTCTTCCTTTTGAAAGTGAAAAATACAATTGCACGACAACATTTCATTTTGTATGATACATAACAGCTATTTTGCAGAAAGATCCCGAAACAGGAAGTGTCATTCATTTATACCGGTACGTGAATGATCAATTTACTGAATGGTACACATATGGCCCAACGTGCGGGGAACGTGTTGATGCTTCACAATGGCACTCGGGAGGCCATGATACACCATAAGTGTTCGTAGGGCAGAAACATCTCGTGAACTTTTGGTATGCCCTTGACTTACACTTCTCTCTGCGTTGTGGAACAATTCAAAAATGGATCTGCAAATTGAATTCTTTCCCTTTTGATAACTACGTAAAGCTTTTTATTCGCTCAGATGCTTTTAATTTTAATTCTTTTGTGTTCTAAAATAGATCAAGTTCTCTCTGAAGTGTTCTCTTGCTCAGGAAGCTGCCAATTATTTCTCTAAAACAGAATACAATCAATAAATAAATGTATATGCAGTTAGACATGAGATGTATCAATAATTTATTAATATGTCCAACAATGTACGCTTCCATGGAATCTATGCGTCAGGGTGCGCAACGTCGTTTGCACAGAGAAATGGAATTTTTAAATTCTAATTATCCACAACGCATTTATCAAATGCATTGTTTTAGACTAAAAGTTCATCAATTTATTTGCCAGAATTTCAAAAATTCAATAAATAAATGTAGGGCTCACACGGCACAGATTTAATATTTGATCAATACTGACGGTTGTTTTTCATTTAGGTTTTTTACATGAATGTCGTCACTTGTTTTTTTCCCATGTACTGCCATTTCAATTCTGATAGGTCCAGCCAAGCTCCGTTTTGTCACGAAAGTATTGTATGTTTCCAGATTATTAAAGATTATCACAGCTTCAGTCTGGGAAAATCCCCAAATAAGCGGAAATACAGAAGAAGTTGCTTAGTAAGCAACCTAAAAATACCGAAGCAGTGCAAGTGAGAAGAGCATCATTTCAAGAAAATTGAAAGCAAAGCACTGACGCAAATATAAGAGGTACTCTGGAAAGTCACCCCATCATTTTTGTGAACTTTAATCAAGAGTGTCGGTTCTGAGACGCAGTGAAACTCTGCCGCTCTCAAGTCATTGAAGATCTCAGGAGCAGACGCTACCGAGAGGTGGCAACGCAAACGGCAAGCTGGATATGAGACGGTTCACGCTCCCCAACCTCTTCCTCACGGTCGAGGGGGAAGATGAGGAAGAGACTGACGACACCGAGAAGCCCGAGGATGACGTGTATCATCACAAAGGTAAGAAACCTTGTTCGATAATCTCTCTTTAACCTTCATTATAAGGGATATGTTCTATAGTCTCTTTTTCACTTTCATTATAAAGGACATGTTCAATAATCTCTATTTAACCTTCATTGTAATGGACACGCAAGTAGGATGATTGAACTCGTCATGCTAACGTCTCATTTACATTTTGTTTTCAACTCACTTCTCGAAGGCTGTGATCGCAAAGAACAGGGGCTCTTAGAGTCTGAAATGACATCTTTTACTCGACGAAGGAATTTTAATCGTGAGCTTATTAGTCCTTGTTCATTTTAAGTGTGTTTAGAACAATTTCATGAAGACGAAGTTGTATTCCACAATGCCTCATTTTTAAATGGTTCATGAATGATACCGTCGTCGAATCTACGGCTTTGGTTGTTCAAAAAAAATTTACAACGTCTACCATTCTGGGATGAAAACAAAGCATTCATCCTTAGAGCAAAGTGGTGTGGGAAATAATTTATTGAACAGTTTTACTCCGAGAGACAAAGACGGGCTATTTCGTCTGAGATAAATTGCCAGTGTTGTTTTTTCTTTGTTTAACTTGCAAGACTCACGCAGGGCAAGCGCATTAGACAATTCGCTATTTTATTTCTCATATTGTTTTTTTTTCTTTTCATTCAAAAGCGTATATTTGAATGAATTTAATTAAGTGAAATCAACATCTTTTAATATTGTTCGGTATTTCAATAATCTTCTTCAATAACGAGTTAAAGTCTCGGTGTGTGTCATGCTCTACAAGGAATATTTTTCTCAATTGTACATTTGTTAATCTGTTACCTTTCCCAAAATCTACATTTTTTATTGATGTAGAAGAGTAAGTTATTGAAAGATTTATAAAACATAATCCACCAAAGTCCTAATCAATTTTGGCGACAAAGATGTGTGATAAAATGATTTTCCAGACTTCAAGGTTGGATTGTTTGGACAAGCGCGAGTTTTCTACAAAACTTGTAAATTTTATTAATTAATGCGTTCCATTCGTCCTCAGGTAAGAATGATAGATGCTGCAAAAAAATATTCCCCAGCTCAATCCCCATCTGTGCGTTCCATCAGTACCAGCATTTAAATCTGTTTCTCTAATTTAATTTAAAAACGATGTAACACAAATATGTCGGCAAAAATTCGTAACGAATGCATATTCTACAATAAAAATGGTGCGGTAATTTTCATTGTACTCTTGTATGTTATAGTCATATACATGTCGTGGAAGGAAATTCTTCCCTGTCACAATCAGCTAAACTTCATAGGAGATGCATTTATAAACTCGTAGAGTGACTGAAGGACTTTCTGGAAATCAAACATTTCGAAATCATATTTTTTTCTGATTTGATACGGAGGTAAAAAACATGAAATGGGACTCTAAAATCACTCTTCTCACAACCTGAATCAAACGTTGGCTGTGCTTTACGATGAATGGCAATAACATTTTGACGAAAAAAACGTTGAAACAAATATCTGCCTTGAACGATAGATGACTCTCACCATTTGCCCAGCCAAGACAACATTTCAAATGAAATGAGTTATCACACGACCTCGTCAATAACTCAAAAATCATTTGATACTTGATTAATGATGATTGAAGATTGTCAATGCCTTCATAGGATTATTGAGATTAGTTTCATGGCATCGTCCCGGTTCGACGGTCGTAAAAATCTGTCTGAGTGCATTTAAACCAAGAGACATCATTAGATGGGACTGCCGGAAATGCCATTTCGAAATGCAGGCATTTGCTCGATCTGCATCGCAACCGTTGGCTTTCACAACACGATTGAGAGTGAGCAATTTTAGTGAATTTCTGTTTGTGACTCAGTAAATCGAACATATACACTCAGAGTTGATATTAAGCTGTAGATATTGTGCAGGAATCTAGCGAAGCTTTCGCCTTCATTGATGTCTGCGATATGACGATCATGGACTTATTGTTGAGAAATTCATGGGTATTTGCATGAGGGGAATTGTTCGAAAACAACTCCAGAATATTGGAATAATGAATGCTTTGCATTCTCTGATATTACATGACATTTCTCTTCTCTGTCGACTACAACTTTGTGGAGATTTAATGATCATTGATTGCATGATAACTACTTTTTGCCTTTGTACTTGGTTAAAATAGCGTTCATGGTAAAATATCATGGTAGATCAGATGAAGTTTAACTGGTAATCTGATCTTCTCTGAATTGATTAATTATTTCTAAATCAAAATCACATGTCCAACGACTGTAAAAGAGAGACTTCCTTCATTATAATTGCCTGAAAATTGACAGGAGGTTTAGATTACGGGTTAATCTATCACATCAAAACACGTGAAGAATTTCTGAGCGCTCCGAAAAAAAAAATTGTAAACTAATTTTTTTTGCGAGAAAGGAAATTTATATAGCTCATTTACGAATCAGTGTAAATGCTTACATAGGATTGTAATTATCTCTCTCTACCTTTTCCATATCGATTTAAGTGTACAAGATAAGATTTTAATGTGAATCTATATTTTCCCTCTTATTATAAAAGACAAAACCGTATTCGAATAGTTAAGTCGGGTTTTTAATTCTGCTTCTTACAACCTAGTCTAACCAACCATAGCGGCCGCACAAAGGTAGTCATCGCGTAAGCACCTCAACTGAATTAGGTTAAACTGAAGTTTGATGTTCAATTCAAATTAAATTTGATTTTCATCATAAGAATCAATGATGTTCAATTCAAATTAAATTCGACATTCATCATAAGAATCAACAATGTTCAAATAAAATTAAATTCGACATTTGTCATATGAATCAACAATGTTCAATTCAAATTTAATTAAATTTTCATCAAAAGAATTGACGAAAGATTAATTTAAACAGACCTTCATTTGATTTTCACCGTGCTCAATTAAAACTTGAGTCAGAGACCACTGGTCGGTCACCAAGCAGTCAACGTGTTTACAAGCGATGAATGTTGTAGCATTAATTAAGAATGTCGTTACATTAATTAAGTTAATTAAGAACGTTGTTACATTTTCTTACATGATGAACTTTCTGAATACATGTAAGTGGTTTGCATCTTGCAAATTCTAATTATGAATAAAAGTGTCACGTCTTTAGTGAGATAAATCTTCATCACGAAAGCTTTCTGAATCTTCATCACGAGCAACCGCATGTGTTCAGGAAAATATCTGTCGCTCGAATTCAAACACTTCACTGATATTGTGCAACTTGCACAACAACAAACGGAGCCCAACAAAACACGAATATCAATGGGATCGAAAGTTGTCAAATGGGAAAAATCACAGGGGAAAAATTGCGTACTCGTGAATGCTCGTGATGTTGTGCGATAAAAATTATTTTTAAAGTAATTTTTTTTTTAATTTCCTGCTCTGTAATTTTTTCGCACGCACTATTTTCAACAGCTTTGACACTTTCCAATAATTTTTTAAACAGAGTGTGATTTCTTCAAGTCGATTTCACACTTCCAATAAAAACTTTAAAATATCATAGTGAAAAAATAATTTTTCCTCACTTAATTTCATTGTCACCCGGAAACTCAACATTTACTTTGGTTTTATCCTATATTTTATTGTGGTTGAACATTTTAGAAAGCTATGCGTCGTCCCGTTCATTAAAGAAATAGTTGCTACGTTTAGAGCCTTCTATGTGCTGTAAAACAAGCATCGGTATGAGAATTTTAAAAAGACGACCAACTTAAAAAAAATTATTATTAGAACATTAGTTACCAGCCTTGATGTGTAGTCTTTTATTCCTGCCTTCTCCTTAATGAAACAAATGAAAAAAATACCTACAACAAAAGTGAGCTCAAGATATCATTAACTGAGTAATTTCTGATCATGATCTCCAGTTTATTATTCCTACTCTATGTCGGTAATGGAATAAATAAGGAAAACTTTCTATAATACAAAAAAAGTCACACAAGTCCAGAAAAAACTAGATGATAAAAGAAGCTGTCGCCAGCAGAAATTATTCCTACTTTTTATCTGTAATGGAATAAACAAGGAAAACTTTCTATAATACAAAAAGCGGCACACAAGTCCAGAAAATATAGATACTAAATGAAGCTCTCGTTCAACAGAAACTCGATCTCAGTCCATCCTCCCTTTGAAGACCAGAGGGAAATCATCGGAGAAAAACTGAGCGAACTTACACTTACTGGAGACTGCAATTCAATGCCCACCTCAAGCACTGTCAGTGAATGCGATCAGGACCCGCAGAAACACACCTTTGGGAACCGTCAAGTTTCCGATTTTCGCGTATAATTACAAGGGCAGACCCACTAGTGTCCACCTGTTCAGTAAGACACGATCGTAAGCAGCAGAGCAAAATGCACAGGAATGAATCTATTTCAATTTTATCGATCTTAACTCGAAAAAAACAGGAAGATTTAAATGAGATATTGGAAAAATCACTGCAGGATTTGTTAGTACAACACCGGGAGGAATCTCATTAAATTTTACCGAGCTTAACAAAAAAAAACGAAGACTTAAATTTGAAATTAAAAAATCACTGCACGATTTGTTAGTGTGTTGCTGAGTTTTTTTCTAATTTTTCATGTCTTTTAGGAGTCCTATGACCTATTACGAAACTCTTGTAGCGAAATCAAGACCGTATTTACCAATTTCTCATCTTAGTGTAATGAAGTTGTTGATGTGAGTGGGAATTTCTTTTTCTTTTTTCCAGTGTCTTCAATGCCCATTACCTGCGTTTATCATTTGTCATGGTAATGGTTGAATTTCCGCACTTTCATCAAATATTAAGAGGATTCAAGATTTGAATTGTCGAACCCATGCGTTCAAATACTGGACATTTATTCAAACGAATTGTCAGCTGTGCTCACTGAACGCGGCACGCAACGGGAAAAATTCTATCGTAAATTCAACGTTCGATCGAGGTTTTACTTCAAACTTCAAACTAGTGAATCAAAAACACATCGCAGCATGGAAGCGATACGTCAAGTTCTCGACGAGTTTTTAGTCCATTTCATAAGTCCATAAATTTCAAAGACGTGAACCAACGTCCCTTTATTCAGGTATTTGAGCATTTTTCACGGAATTTCAAACCAAAAGCTCAGGTTTCTTCACGTGAGCATGAATACTAACCGCGATGCCTGCCTTCAACATAGGCTTCAAAGCCGCTCGAGTAAGAGCTTCTCCACAAAAATCTGCAGTTTGTGCGCTCTCAAAGCTCCCAGGCCATGTTTTACTGCGATGAGCTGAGCCTGCCTTGCGAGAGTGCATTCTGAGGCAGCTCGTTCTGGAACTACTGAAGTCTGTTCTGTGTTGGACGCCAACATAAATGATTGTTGTTTAAAATATAAGGGGTTAAAATACAACAATTCTGGATGGCTCTTGAAGTATTTAATTTTGCGCCTCGGTGGTGAATTTTACGGTTACTAATAATTCTAATCATAATTCAAATATTTTTTACACAGCTGCTAACACTAATGGCTCATGACGCTGATTATTTCTCAAGTTCAAGGCGCAATGTATGTAGAGCTCTAGAAGGAAATTTTTTAAGTGATTCTCTCCGACATCATAATTATTTCTTAACAGTAAACTCGATAAAAAAATCTTAGTAGCCTGCCTCAACGGTTTTAGAAAACTGGATCTTAAAATCTTACTTCAACAATAATATTCTACTCAAAATAAATAAATTATTTTTAAACTGTAATTAGTCCTACTTGATGTATGTTACCAGATAACGATACCAAAATTAAATAGCTGTGACCCGCAATACACGTCTACCACATTCACTTAACTAAATTTAATTTGCGTAGAGTATGATATCTGTGGCAATAAAATGTGAGTTTATTCCTGCGTCAAGTATTTCTGATGTCTTAAAGTCCTGCGTCAGGATATTGCAAGTCCTGATGATGTCTTAAAGTCCTGCTTCAGGATGTTGCAAGTCCTGCTGATGTCTTAAAGTCCTGCGTCAGGATATTGCAGGTCCTGCTGATGTCTTAAAGTCCTGCGTCAGGATATTGCAAGTCCTGCTGATGTCTTGAAGTCCTGCCTCAAGATATTGCAAGTTTTACCGGCATCTTTTGTCTCCAAGTACTTTGAGCGACAGGCGGAACTTTTGGCGTCAACGGAGCTTGTCTTAACTTGAAAGTTTTCCAGACCTCATCCTTCTTTTCTCCACTTTTAAATAGAAATTCAATTCGCTTCTAGAGCACCCACAATGAAATTCGTTTTCAGTCATCGAATGAAAAAAGTAATTGAGGTGAAGCCTCAAAGTTCTAAAGAGTAACTGTGTTCCTACATTGGATCGCGTTTGCTAGCAGGTCTCACCAGTTCTTACTAATGTATTTTGTTCTGGCTCACACATCTAACTTTTATTTACGATTAGTTGATTGTAAACACAAATCATTTGAAAAAAATTTGATTTGATTCATGTGAAGCACAACGTCAAAAAGACTTACAAAGAAGCATAACGTCACGTATCGAAATGGCGCCAATACTTGTAGCTGTAACTCACTCATCCGTCGCGTGTACAAATTTGGTCCAGATAGAGCTTAACTCTTTCGGTATGAGAACGTATGGTAATGGTGCTAATGCATGTAGTTACAACTCATTCATAAATCACGTGTACAAAATTGGCCCATATGGAGCTCAGCACTTCCATTATGAGAACGTATGGTAATGGTGCTAATACTTGTAGTTATAACTCATTCATAAATCGCGTGCGCAAAATTGGGCCATATGAAGCTTAGCTCATTTGATATGAGAACGTATTGAAATGTTGTACATACTTGTATTGACAGTTCCCTAATGCACCGCGTAAAGAAGAGCGGTTTACTTGGAGCTTACCTCCTCTAATACAAGAATACTTTTACGGGAAACCGGCAGATTCATATCTGCTTTGATGCGGCTTTGGAGCTCGAGACCGCCCACTTGTTGATTGCCTTTCATTTGTGCCGAACCACTCAGAAAAAGTGGAGGCTTAGCCCGGCAGCTGAGAGGCTTGTAGTGCTCATGTATGTAGGCAATGATCAGCGGCGCAAAATGATCGCTTCATCCGTTATCTCGAACTGATACAGGAAAGAAAATTTCCTAGCACGTGAGTAGCTGCGAAACAAACTTTTCACTTTATTTAGGAAGACCAGGTATTGTACAAACATCTACACGACGTTTACCTTTTCCAATCGTTTTAGCAAGAACATCTACACTACGTTCACACTTTCCAATCGTTTTAGCAAGACTAGGTATTGTACCAACATCTACACTACGTTCACACTTTCCACTCATTTTAGCGAGAAACATCTACACGACGTTTACCTTTTCCACTCGTTTTAGCAAGAACATCTATACTACGTTCCCGCAAAGTTGTAAATTTGGTGCAGAAAGATAAATATGAGCTTAAATGAACATTTACTTGGTCGTTTTACAGCGGAAATTGAATTTAATTATGAAACACCGTGAGTTTGACCTCGAAATTGTTCTTTATGTACGAGCTTTTGCTCGACAATACTTTTGCTACAAACAAAAGGGACTCAGCGATAACGAATACTTACGGATGGTGCTTACAGAGCTATTGGCAAAAAATGTTCAATGCGAGGATTTATTTGATGAATGCAGAATCTTCATATTATACCTTTGCCTTTAACTTTAGCTACATGTTGATTTTCATCGTGATAATCATGATTATCATCACGTGATCACTTCTGATGGAAACTTTCATGTTGGCTAGATGAATTTCTAGATTCACATTTCTATATACTTCCAGTGTGTGCTACAAAATACACAATGAGCACAGAGCAGTGTATCATGACAGAATAGCATCGCAGTTACATAGTACACTGCAACGGTGAGCATGATGCTGCTCAGCAAATGGTCAGACAGCCCTTTTCTCATTTTTTTTCTAGCGAAAAAATTAAAACTCTTGAACTTCTGTCCGAGCTGTAGTTCCGGTTCCAAACTACAGGAAAAATGACTAAAGTTTTCCCTGAAAGTGGAGTTTCGAAAAATTTTCCAAGCAATCATTTCAAAACCATTGCAAAAGAAACCTTAACAGTCTTAGAAATACAAGGCCATTAGCTGCAACAAAAAAACCTTATTGTTGAAGTGCATGAGCAGCATCCCGAAACTGTCAACTGTTCTCTCTGAAAAAACAATAGAAACAGTAATGATAATAAAAATGCGATGAAGGCAGTAATGAAAATAAAAATACAATAAAGACAGTTATGATAATGAAATCCGCATCACGGTAGAGATTTTTCTCATTGTTAATAAATCTTTAGCCCTAACGACCGACACCGTAGAGATTCAATGCCACGCAGATTTTAGTGAGTTCAGTGAAATCTTTTCCCATATTAGTACGTGAAAAAGACCTATATTTCCGTTTCCACTGACTTGTTGACATCAGCATGACATAATGCAACAGGTGGTTCATTATCAAGTTCCAGGCGCTTGGAAATCTCATTTTGTATCAATTTTAAAAAGAAGCAGGAATAAAATATCCAACACTTCAACGTTTCCCATTCATTTCGTCGGTAAGCGATAAATGAAACGTTAATGAAAGGTTAGCTTAAAAGCACACAAATTTCGTCCTTTAATAAAAGGTTAGCTTTAAGCACACAAATTTCATCCTTAATAAATGGTTAGCTTAAAGTACACAAATTTCGTCCGTTAATAAAAGGTTAGCTTTAAGCACACAAATTTCATCCTTAATAAATGGTTAGCTTAAGGCACGCAAATTTTGCCCGCTAATAAATGGTTTGCTTTAAGCGCACAAATTTCGTCCGTCGGAAATTGAGCACATCGAAATTCACTTGCGGACACACGTCTGCCCGTTTCCTGATCCTGGGGATCACTGCTGGGATTTGTTTGGACTTCTCCGCTGAGCCCGGCAGTCTCTGCAGCCATTGGCGCCCGTCATAAGAACAGGGATTGTCATTTGGACAGCGGAGAGGAATTGTCATCGGGTGATGCCGCTCATCTCTGGCTCCAATGAATGGAACTGGCGACTATTCTGACAGTTGGTTTACTACACAGAACTGACGATTGTTGTGACGACTGTTTTAATGCTTGGAACTGATCATTGTTTTGACAACTCTTCAACTCATTCCATTGTTCATGTTTAATAAGGAAAATATCATGTTAGTGGCGTAATTTTTTAAATGCATGTCACTGATGAGTGTTTTGACAATTGTTTTGATACACGGCACTGGCGAATGTTCTGACAATTGTTTTAATGCTTGGAACTGATTTTTGCGCTGACAACTGTTTTACTGCTTGGAACTGATTTTTGTGCTGACAACTGTTTTAATGCTTGGAACTGATTATTGTGCTGACCACTGTTTTAATGGTAGGAACTGGCAACTGTTCTGAAAACTGTTTTTATTATCCGGTGAAGTGGCAACTGTTTTGACTGCTGTTCTACAACGCAAAAATGACGCTTAAAGGCTGCTAGCAGACCCATAAGCTACGAAAATATTGCTGCTGTATTGATGTTCATGGTGTTGATGTTGCCATGCAAGGGTAACTGCATTGTTGCTGTGGTGATGTTGGATGCTGGAATGGTGTTGCTCATTTTGCGTTATATTTTCGTGTTGATGTTGAAGTTAAGCTTAAACTCTATTACATTCTGCAACACACTCATACTCACCCATAGCTTTGCTTAAACTATGCTCTTTGTAGGAGTTATTTGTCAAAAATGTTCGCTGCAATAACTCATCTAATCTTTACCATGTCTTCATATAATGCTTTCATCCTCAACATTAGCCACATGACGTCTCCTGATGAAAGCTTTCGAGTTGTTTAGATGAATCCGGGGAATTGAAATAACTTCAATTTTGTTTAATATTCTCATGCATAATTTCAAATGAATAGCTGCTAAAAAAAGTTTTAAAATAATTACAAATAAACTTATTGATTAAGTAATTTTATTTGTTCAGCTGCAGTTCAGTCAGGTTGGTGAAAATCTACGGTAAACAAAATCAATGTTTCACTAAGTGTCCGCAGTTGCCCTGTTAAAATCAGCTGTCAACATGGCTGGAAAATAAAAATCTACGGTAATTAATACCAACATTTAACTATCTTTTCACCAGTGGCAGACAAATACCAGGATTTTATCGGAAGTAAGCTCCCTAAAAAACTCAAATTCAATATTCAAGTATCGATTACATATGAAATTTAATTATCTTTAGGCTCAAATAATACGGTATTAACCATAACATGAATACAGGAGGCTTAGCCCTGCTGTCACGATGATTACAACTTTGATGCGTATAGACTATGATTTTAGGCGAAAAATGAGTATGAACTGTCCCAGGAAAGAAGGATTAATATTTCCATGAACAGGCTCAAACGAGACAAGGAAGCTAGGGTTTCCTATTTTCAGTTGTAGCTTCCGTATAATGATGACAATGTGAATTGTCACGACGCTCTCAACGTCTTGAAGAATAATCAATATTTTACTTTTGGGTATAACTCAAGATTCCGCCTAGAAACAAACGGTGTGGTTTTATGGAGGTTTTTGTCATCAGAGTTGAGCGTATATAAAGTATTTGAAAAAAACGTTTACATTTACATGAGATAAGTGAAACTTGAAGTTAGAACGGGATGGATACTGGAAGAGTTTCTTTTTAAATACTTGAGGCAAGAACGTGATGGATACTGGAAGAGATTTATTTCTGTTACCTGAACGATGCCTGGATTGTCGGCTACGTTAGTCAATCTTTGCGCAGACAATTACCTTTGGGATGAAAACTCAACATCAATCATTAATATTGGCACTGGGATGAGCTCCTTTACCCCCACAGAATAAAGAACACACTTTTTAGAAATCGATGAAAATCAAGATAATTTGGAAGCCATCGTAATTCATTTGAAGCACATCAAAGGAAAACTGAGATTTTGCAAAGCTCTGTGGAAACTTTGAATGAAATATCTTCTTTTGAATTCATTTGCGAAGAAATACAGAGGCTTCCTGGCAGATCAAAGTAGATGATTCTCTTTGAAACCCGCTCGTCAGCACAGAGACTGGGGCTTAGTATTGAATTGAATTTGTTATCTAAGTTAATGTACGTACCTAAAATTCTATTCCTTGGTGTAATACTATTTGAGATTTGGCATTTTATTTACAAATGTATGACTTACAAATGTTGGTTTAATTAGAAGGTATTATCGTCACATCAACTTTATAATCAAACTGGCACAGAGCATACGTTTCCTTTTCAAATTGGTTGCTTGGTTGCTGAAACTAGCTCTCTCAGTTCAATCCAGTACAGTAGCTCACCGTTCTCCTAAGTCAGGGATCTACAAACTATGGCCCGCAGGCCACATCCGGCCCACAACATAATTTCATCCGACCCGTCAAACAAAACCCTGTGTGGTGGCATTGAAAAAACAATTATCGTACTACTGGCATCGCTGAATTAATTTTTTATTTATTTTTATTTCTTCGGCCCGCATGAATGTGGGAAATACAAAATGTAGCCCTTCCCAGATTTTTCTTAGAAATGTGTAATAATGTTTACGTTCAAAATTCAGCCACTCAAAGTTGAACAACTTCAGTTTTTGTCTCATCTTCATTCGTACCTAATTCCTTATTCAAAGTGTCGCGGTGGCCAAGCAGCTGCAGAGCTTATACACTGAGTCGCCTCACGTGTAAAATTGTGAAGCCTTCTTCATCGTTCAATTTTAGTCAACGACCATGTCCTTCTTTTCCAAGGGAAGACTGACTGCGAATCCAGTGATCTGACGAGCATGGCACAAGATCACGCGTAAAATCAACAGACGAGAAATAAAGTTCATTTAACGATCACATAAAACATTCATCAGACACAGGAATTTTGGAGCCAACTTTTTCATGACTTGCGAAGTAATCGTTTCCACCAGTCCGGAAAACTTTGGACTCTCGGCTATTCTTTGCTCTCCCAAAACTGACCGGATTTTTTTGTGTGTTCAGTTCGCCGTTCAGAATTTGGTCAGGTCGGCGTGTCCGCAAAACTCGATTAAATTGGAAGCGATCGCTATATAAAAGTGGCACGGCTAGAGCGACAAAAATCTCTGAACGCAAGTGACGATTCAATTTCGAGCACCGTTGGCGCGCATGACATTGTTTCATTGAAGCAAAGTTAAGCTTCATTGTTTTATAAAAGCAAAGCAATGTTTTTTATAAAAGCGAAGCTTTTTGTTTCGCCGATAAAAATGGATGATTGCTTAACAAAAGCAAAACTATACTTTAGTATTTCCCCGATAGAAGCAGATCATTGTTTTATGACATATTTAGAAGTAAACTGACGATCATGGGTAATGAAATTATAAGGATCATTAAGACACATTCTTCATTTCACGAAATGTTTCTGCTACGCTGGCCTGACTCCGCCGCCCCAGTTATTAAATACGAGGAAATGCAACATCACTCAACCCTCCAACCCTCACTAGGCAACATCACTCAACCCTCACTAGGCAACATCACTCAACCCTAACTAGGCAACATCACTCAACCCTCACTCTGCAACATCACTCAACCCTCACTCTGCAACATCACTCAACCCTCACTCGGCCACATCACTCAACCCTCACTGGCTCAGCACCATGGACCTCTGGACGCTCTGAAGCCGTCACTTCAATCAATGAGCAGTTCCTGTGTTCGCCCTCGGGCAACTCCGCCATCTGGATGATTCTCTCGGTGCTATTTCCGTTCAAACAGAAGCTTGATGCTAATGTCATTCAAACGCTCATTGCTGTTCAAGATTCAGACATTCAAGCCGGCCAGTCAGGGCTCGTACTCATGAATCCTAAAATATTTCCGTGAAAGGAAAAAAGCTAATAGAATGCGGGTTGTGTTCAATACGTTCGACGTTCCGTCACTGCAAATAATGTTAAAGCTCATCACACATTAACAGTGCTGCAGATGCTGTGACCAAAGCCACGTTTTAATCTAAGAAGACGAATTCATTTCCAGAAAGAACGATGGAAGTTCGCCTCAGAAAAATTCCATCGCAGCCGAGTAGTAAGCTCCTTTAAAGTTCCTTCTTTTGAACGCCCTCGCAGAAAACCTTGCGTCGGGCTCGCCCACGCGAGAATGCTGTGTGGCGCCCACACAAATTTTCCTCTGCCTAATTCGCCACTTCGAAAGCACCAGTAAAATGGAGCGTGAGATTACGCTCACCCACGAGCGTCAAAGTGCCATCTTGAGATTAAAAAAAAAAAAGTGCGAGCTCTCCGTTACCATGAAAGAGAAATTTAACCCGTTTACCAAATCAGTCTTGAGATAAATAAAAAAATATTCAAAATTCTTATTAAATTAGGACTAAGAATAAAAAAACTATCTCTCCGTTACCATGAAAGAGAAATTTAACCCGTTTCCCAAATCGATCTAGAGATTAATAAAAAACGCTGCGAGCTCTCCGTTACCATGAAAGGGAAATTTAACCCGTTTTCTAAGCTGGTCTTGAGATTAATAAAAAACGTTGCGATCTCTCCGCCACCAAGAAAAAATAATTTACCCCGTTTTCCAAACCGGTCTTGAGATTAATAAAAAACGTTGCGATCTCTCCGCCACCAAGAAAAAGAAATTTATCCCGTTTCCCAAACCGGTCTTGAGATTAATAAAAAATGCTGCGATTTCTCCGTTACCTGGAAGGAGAAATTTAACCAAATTTAAATCGTCCATTTGTGATTATTGCGAGGGTTCCAAAAAGTAGCACCCCTGGGGATTGGAAGGCGTTCTTAGAACACATCGTGTCATTCAAGAGCTACCCACGCAGTCTCCAGAAGGTTCCAGAGAAGCGAGTACTCGCTGGAAACTGGTTAGCCGTGAAAGTTATCGCGGGAGTTCAGAAAACCGACGCGAATTTATCGTTTGTTGTGATCTGATGGAAGTAAACCGCGAAACTACGGGATCGAAAAAAAGTAGATTCCACTATATTTTGTCAACTGACATCATTGAAAAACTGGGTCGATATTGCTCATGAAGAAAAAGCAACAAGCCATACGGTCGAGCTGAGTAGCTGTGTTTTTTTAAAGTAGAAATGCAAAGAAAGCTGAGTGCAAAAACTTGTCAAGGACTGTCATGGATCAGAAATGCTGTGGATTTACTAAGCGATCAAAATTATATAAATACTGAAACTGATTTCTTTACAGGGATTCCAGAAGATGGGCAGTGGGAGACTTGTAAATGCATCAAATCTCTACAGATTCGAGTTTCTGGGCGAACTCTGAATCCCATATGAACTGCAAGATCCATCTGAAAAATTTTAACTGGATTGGTACTTATAATTTTAAGTGTTTGAGCTGAATTAATGCAATTAATTTTGATGAATAAGAAATTTCGCATATTATGCTGTTTTAAGCTGTGGAATAAGAATTAAGAACTGTTAAAATATTAATGTTTGTACTTCATTATAATCAATGGCTTCATTTAGTTCAATATGACGGTCACGGAAATGAAGATTTTCACTTTTTATGCACTCTGTCTCCATCGCAAATATTTGAGAACTTTGAACATCGATTCTAACAAGAAGTAGGTGAGGAAAAATTCCAATTAACAGTCTGATGAAAGCTAATCTTAAGTGAGGAAAAACAATTAACCCCATCCCAGAACTGTATATTTTTCACGCACAATTTGACATTCATGCAACCTCACATGGCAGATTATCATTTCTCCAATTAAGGATAAAAATAGCGTGAACTCATTTTTCAATGTATAAATTATTTATGCTCATTTTTAAGACAGTAAAGTATCTTCAGGCAACTTCACTCTTCAAGCAACAGCTCGACGTTGAGCAAAAGTGATCTATAATTCGGAAGAACCTATGATTTCATAAATTAAAATCGCAGTTCTCGCTGGAGTAAAAACAGCGTTATAAACACTGTTATCAATATAAATTAGGTTTTAGTGTTCCTGGTTTCAAATTATTTACTTTAGAAGAGATAGAGAAACACTGCATAAGAAATATCAGCTATATCCTTTCACAAATCACCATCATGCCGATGCAGAGTAATCATGCTTGTAAAAATTGAAGCGAAAAGATCTAACAAGTCTTTTTTGCTTGGAAAACAATTCCCGTCTGCCATCTCTCTCTTCTTATGAAGCTCGAAACGCGCTTACCTCAGCAAACTTTTATTGTTGATCAAACGCTGGTAAAAGTTTAACAGAGTTATCTCAAGAAAGTTTCATGGCCTGAGGAAGACGCACTCAAACACTTACGATGTTTCTTTTTCTTGGATTCCGTGTAGCTGATTGCTACTTAAAAAAACACTGGGATCTTATCCATGTGCCTAGCTTAATATCTGTCCCGAAGGTAGTAGAGTCAGAAACCTCATTCTCTTTTGCTCACAGGTGCTAGAATTACATTTGCGCGGAAACGTAAAAGTCTGCAGGCAAAGTTATCGAGCTAGAAGCTGGAAATTAATCATCGATGGTGAGGTGATTTATCCTCCGGTGACAATCTGATTGCAGAGATCATGATTTATTGCACGCGAAAGAGAGCAACAGTTACTGAGCCAACAAATTGATCGCAGTTTGCTGCACCGGAAAGGATAGTTTATTCCTCCCTTGTAGAGATACAATCAGGTTTTGGCGCACTGCCCGCTAGCGGAAGACTTTTGATGGCAAAATGAACGTATAATTGTTCACAGAATTTTCCACGCACTAGAAGTAGGAGCTATGCCAGTTCAGGGTGAACAAATATTTCCAAATCTAATGGGCACCATTTTTTCAGAGTCTTCGATGCAAGGTGATTTTTTATCTCAATTCTCCTAATGAAGTCGTGGACCATTTTCCCCATTTATTAACAATGGTTGACTTCTAATATTTTGTACAATTATTTGTAAACTAGACCAGAGTCTAAATGCCTTTTTTTTCAGTCATTTATCATGGTGAAATAAGGTGAAAATGTCTGTCCACGTAACACAAATTTACTATTTACATGTACATGTGGCACATAACAAGTAAATTACTTAATAATTACATTACATAAAATTACTTGTTAAATACACGTATTATGTATAATGTACGCGATGCATTTTATGTAAAATTATCATAAATGTACATATATGCGTTGGTGCACGTACACATTACATTACTTCAATCAGGAGAATAGCGTATTTTTGGCATGAGAAAGTTTTTCAAGATTCAAGCTCGTCTCTTGAATAAAAAATCAAAGTTAAAAGAAAAAAGGAATGCTTTAGAAGACAAAATCTATATCATTTTGGCAGGCAAGCTGGGGCATATTACTGCAGATATCTCTTGAAGCAAGCCAATTTTGATCACTACCTTAGAGATAAAAAATAGTACATCGTGAAAAACAGAATAGCTTTCGCCGCCTGTTTTACGTTCCTTGCTTTCAGTGATAAAATGAAAACCGGAAAGGAAATCAAATGGAACGCCTTGTTCTTCTTATGAAACAAAGAAAAGTATTATTTTAACTAACGCAATTTTATAAAAAGTCGTTCTCGATCGCTTCATCAGGGAAAGGCCAAATTAAACTCACTCTAACGCGTGGGAAATTTGTTCTCGATCGCTCCAGTTTGGATCACTCATTGTAGCGTGAGACCGCTTAAGTTCGTCTACTTCGAAATGAGCGACAACATGGACAAGTTGAGGGCGTAACTTCGTGAGGGAAATTCGATTACAAGGAACACGTCTCGCAAAAATGAGACGATGGGTGTTGAGGAGCCCCTCTTTGAAGGGTCCTGGGTGTTGAGGAGCCAAAACGCTGGCGCATGATCTGGTTTGCTTCGTTTGTCCCAACAAGCGCTGACGTGTGACCAGGTTTGTGCAAATACACTTGAATCCGGTAATTCTGCAAGAATATTGAACGGGATCGATTATATTTCAGCTTTGCACTTCATTTCCCTTTCTTCGGGGATTGTGTTGAAAAATGGTGCGTACAGTGTGAACTTTTATGTTTATTAGTCTAACATTCTATGTGAAGTACTACGAAGCAAAAATGAGCAAACGTCAAATTCCTTTCTAAAACAGCGCCCTCTTTCATTGCCCTCTTCATAACAAGCTCGACTTACTTCGATTGCTTCTCATTGTATTGCACGAGCGCAATTATTAAGTTATTTGAAATACGATGTCAAAACGTGCGGTTATTGCTCAGAGGATTTTTAGAAACATTTTGTTAACAACCCGTCTGTCAGGATGATGTACGAAAGCTTTTAACTCACTCACACCAACACTTCGTACTTATCAACAAGCCATTTCAATATTCTTTTCTAGAGGGAAACCAAAGTCAATTTGAAAATTTTAATAAACTTTTACATTTGAATAGATTTCTATCGTACTTCTCGTGCAGATACTTCTGCATTTAAATACATTTCGCATTGTACTTCTCGTGCAGACACTCCTCGGTCGTCCCCCCGTGATGTGAAGGACATGGAGTTGGGGGAAGGCTCCCCCTCTTCCCCCCGCACCCCCGCCTCCCCCCGCCGCCTGCACCACCTCACCAACCACTGCCCTCTCCACTGTCCGCACAAGACCAAGCTTGTTCAGGTCCGCTTCAGGCTTCCAAGTTAAACCTCTAATTACTTCTGCATGTTTAAATCATGTCTCGTTTCATTTCCACAATTTTCCGTCGATTTCCTCGATACTTCTGCAAGTTTAAATCGTCAAGTCAATCTTGTCTCATTTACACAATTTTCCGTCGATTCTCTCTGAGGACGTTAATGAAGTGAACGATGTTACTCGTTCTTGAAACCAAGATCTTTCATTTCATCTGCGTTCATCTCGCTCAAGTTTGCAGATCATCCACTGCACCGTAGTCGTAAGGCTTTCGATGTGATGATGGAAAAGCCTCTCGAAATTTAGTAATAGAATGGATAATTATTTCAAGATCAAAGTTTAGAACGCTTCGCACTTTTCACGGATGGAGCTTTTAGTTCTTATTTACGGTGTTTTTTCTTATCAGCTGTAAATCTTGAAGCAAAATGCCGTGAATTTTTTCAATGCACCGTAAAATTCAGTGCTGTTTAACTTCACGCGCAGTTTGAAGCGTTGCGCTTTCCGTGTCTGCTAGATAGCTCATGCGAGCTTGCTAGGTACTGCTTTGCAGGCTCAGTGTGAAATGGTCCTAAGACCTTTTCTCTTTTGCAGGAGGAGCTGGGCAGCAGAGTCGCTGCAGAGACCGTGCCGGAGGAGGAAGAGGAAGAAATTGCAGAATCCGGTGAAGAAGCTAGCGGCGACCCGTCAGCAGCATTATCTCATTTGAAAATAAATTCTACGTCCATTAAATCAGCCCGAAATGATGACGGCACTGAAAACTCGGATGATGCGAACGCAGAGCGTAAAGAGAACGAAAATGATGACGGGAGAGAAACGTCGCCTAGAGACAAGAGTCCGGCCCTAAAAGACGATGAGAACGCGACGACGAGGAGTGACAGTGATGAGTCAGCAGCAACTTCTGCGTCCTGTCAAACTCCCCAGAAACTTGCCCGGGTGCCAAAGAGCCCTAAGTCGCCTCGCTCGCCCGTCAGCCCCAGATACATGAAGATGTTCCAGAGGACCGGGGTGTCCCTGGCTGAGGTGATGTTGCCCTTGGTTTTGTGCACGGCTGAGGTAATAATGGGTGAGGTAATAATGGGTGAGGTAATAATGGGTGAGGTAATAACGGGTGAGGTAATAATGGGTGAGGTAATAATGGGTGAGGTAATAATATTGGCTGAGGTGATGTTGGCTGAGGGAATGTTGGCTGAGGTAATAATGGGTGAGGTAATGTTGTCTGAGGTTATAATGGGTGAGGTAATAATGGCTGAGGTAATAACATTGGCTGAAGTGATGTTGGCTGAGGTAATAATGGGTGAGGTAATAATGGCTGAGGTAATAACATTGGCTGAAGTGATGTTGGCTGAGGTAATAATGGGTGTGGTAGTAATATTGCCTGAGGTAATGTTGGCTGAGGTAATAATATTGACTGAGGTAATGTTGGCTGAGTTAATAATATTGACTGAGGTAATATTGGCTGAGGTGATGTTGGCTGAGGTAATGTTCACTGAGGTAATGTTGGCTGAGGTAATGTTCACTGAGGTAATGTTGGCTGAGGTACAGTAATACTGGCTGAGGTAAAAATATTCGCTGAGGTAATAATATTGGCTGACGTATAATCGGCTGAGGTAATATTGGCTGACGTAATATTGACTAAGGTAATAATATTGGCTGAGGTAAGTTTGGCTGAGGTAATAATATTGGCTGAGGTAAGTTTGGCTGAGGTAGTAACGTTGACTGAGTTAATATTGGTTGAGGTAATATCGTCTGGGGTAGTGATACTGGCTGAGGTAAATGGCTGAGGTAACATTGTGTTTTGTGCATGATCTTCAAATATTAAGATCAATGCGGGCAAAATTTGATTCTCAATTTTACTCGCTATTTTTTACTCCCTAACAGATTTCTTTCAATTCTTTTTTAATGTATAAACCAGAAGTTGTTATTAGATCATTAACTTTTCCTTATAACATTGATTTGCTTTCATTCTTAGAAGAGAATCTTAGACTTAATATTTAGACTACAAACAAATGAATTTTTGTGCACGATCTATTCATAAATAAGTATGTGCAATGGTTAAATAATACCTCCCATTGCTACAAAAATGACATGCATAATTTTTAAAACTACTATCATTTTCAAGGTAATTATATAACAAACTTTCAATAGTTTCACAGTAAACACTTGCGACTGGTCAACTGTGCAACCAAAATCAAACTGACAACTTTTATAACTGAATTCTGGATCATAAGGAAGCACAAGCTGACGGAGCTCTTGAGGTTACGCAAAAACCAACAGATTTTATCCTAAAAAATTTGGAGGAATGAATCTCAGAAATATATTTGGAGTAATAAACTCCAAAAATGAATATTTAATTTTCGAAAAATGACTCCGGCATCTTGAAATTTCCCTTTATTTAATTTTTTAATAAACGCATAAGCGCTCTGGATTTTTTTAGGACCAATTGAATGTCGTTTCTAATATATTTTACTTCTTGCTCAAGTATTACTCTAATGTATTTGTTTTTTGAAGTTCACCGCCGAGTGGCAGTTCCATCTTCATTCTGATATCGGTGACAACCTGATGCCAGTGCCAGCCTAATGACGGTGGTTGTGAAAACGGTGACATAACTAAAAGATGATTAATGGGATGAAAAAAGAAATTCGCCTGAATTTGAAGCTCCAGAGTAACGGCAATTTTCAGTTAAAGAGTGTGGCTGCTCATGAAGCACTCATGTTGAATCCTTCTCGAGACCTAAGCTAATGAGAAATTAGATGTACACAAAGTAGTTTTAAAAAAACCCTCATGTGCATCTTTATTCTGGAATCTAGTTTAATTTGACCGTTTTGAAACTCCCGCAGAGGTCAAAATAAACCTGAAAGCGAAAAAACCTTGGACATTTAAAGATAAATTACCCCCAACGAACGCCGATTTGTACTGGTCTGTTCAAAATGATAATTTAAACACTTTTCGTTTTGCGCTTATTCTGTTCCTTTCACCCCTACAGATTTGTATTGACCTGTTTAATTAAAATTACGGTTTCAACATTTTTCGTCTCGTACTAATTTCTGTTTCTTTCATTTTTGGCCTCAGGACATGGGAGGTCGATCCAGCACCTCGACTGCAGGCCTCGTATGCACGTGCCCCAACAGCTGCGTCCAAGACTTCGGCCTCCAGGAGGTGCCGGCGCGTTCCGGTCTCGCATTTGGAGAGTGTTTGCGAGCGAGGATCGATGGCTATCGTCGTCAAGACTCAGGAGTTGTCGGAGTTCCCAGAGAAAAAAGAAGCCATTCCCTCGCAGCTCCCGGTTCATTGGAGTTGCCCGGGTGTCGCAAAGGCTTCAGGCCTGAGGCTCTTTTGGTGCGCAGCGGTGCGGGCACTGGAACTTCTCTGGTCAAGGCGAAGTTCAAAAACAGGCACCAGTTGTCGGTCCAGGCAAGTCTGGAGTTCAGTGACGACGCCGCTGGGTTTCCTGGAACCCCTCCTCCTCAGGCAACCCCTCCTGTCCACAAAGATATTCCTATTATGACATCCAAAGTTCCGAGGAACAAAAACAAAGATTTCGCTTCGTTAACTAACCAGTTGACGATTGATTCGTCCATGCTAGGCCGTTCCTCTAGCTGGGAAGATTACTCTGTTGATGAAGGAAGTCGATCAGACAATGAAATCGAAAAGGCATCTGAAGCATCAAAGAAAGAATTAACAAATTAGCCAGAAGATTATCGAGGAGGAAGTTCTCAAGTGGCCCAGGTTTAGAAAGTTGTGTTTGACGTCCAAAAATAACTTTCTTTGTAGATGAGACATTGTTTACCAATTGAAAAGTTGATAATGAAGCTTATCAGGTAAACGAGAGTAGATTAGGGTAAATTTTAAATTATTTTGACTGGGTGTGTACTAATTTAATCCGTTATCACAGAGTTCCCCTATATAGTAAATTTATCAAGGTTTTTATTTCTCAATTTACACATGTACTTAACTACATTTAACGTAAAAATTAAGAAAATTAATCAATAAATATCACAAATATCAAACTTCCTTATTTCAATATTTTTGCCACAATCTCCTAAAAGACACTGTTATTAAATCTTTGAAAACACCGTTTTTAATAAAAAATTATATGTTAGAGTCTCGTCTTGAGTATAAAACTTATTTATTTTGATATTTTCTACAACAATTTTCCAAAAGACACTGTTATTAAATCTTTGATAAGACCGTTATAATATAAAATAATGTGTTAGACTGTCGTTTTGAATACGTTCTTTGCGAACTGCTTCCATTAGTCTGATTGGGGTGGCGGGAAATCTTGCAGGTTGCCCCCCGACTGGCGACTTTGACCTACCCTAAGAAACTAGTGAAACACTTTGCATTGCTTTTATTCATTTAAAGAACCTGACAAGATTTCTATTTAAAATCATGCAATTTTTTAAAAATGCTTTCCACATTTTTCAAAACAAAGTTATTTCCTAAGGCAGTTCAAATTCATATCAACTTGTTTAAAGTTCCCATGATAAAATTTGACGAAAAATTTTAAATTAATTGATGTTTTTTGCGACACTAAACATTTCATGAAGAGTGCTTCTTCCATTTTCTGTTTTATTAAGTACAATTTGAATTTTTTTTATAGTACTAAACAATTAAATAGTACTGAAGAATGAATTTTTAAAGAGATGCTTCCGAACTATTTCTCTAGAACTACACAAACTTATTAACACGTGTGTTTATTTTTTAATTATTTTCATGAATACTTTTCAAGATATTCACTACATACGAATCAATCAGACATACCTAGTAAAATTTTAGAAAGAATGAAATTTATTCCAATGCAAGGCGAATTTGAAGGAGGGAAACGGGGGAGTTTTTCATGCAATACCTAGTTAATTAAATGTTTTATTTGAGATCTATTCACATGATATTGAAAGCTGTCAAATTGCGTCTCGTATGTTGTTAGATATTTCGGAATTATTTAAATGTCAATCCAGTTCATGGTATGGCTCTAGCTTGCTTCCGCACTTCAAAAGCTCACGTCCCTGTGTTCTTTTCGAGCAACTGAATGCGATTTTACCCTAGGAACTGAATGCGATTTTACCCTAGGAAATGCAAGACTACGTCATTATCTGACGAATTGAAAATTCCTGATTTCAAAAAATTATTTGATTTGATGACCAATTGTAACTTAAACTCAGAGAACGTGCGTTGCTTATTCACCTTGCTCTTTGTGTTCCCCCTGATACGAAGTTGCAGAAATCATGTAAAGAATGAGGTCTTTTATACATTATCTTAACTTTAGTTCAATTCTGAAGGGATTGAAATTTTTCGCAAATTTTGAGATAAGTTTCCGTAATGAGTTCTTGAAAGCCAGGGGTGTTTTTGGAAATTGTGCAAAGCATGAACTACACTGGATAATCACTTCACTAGAAGTCGGGTTTTGACTGCGATGGAGAGTTGGAGATCGCCATGATAAGCGTGCGTAAAATGCAGGGTCATTACGTGTTCAGATGAGATCTTTTCCATATTAGCCCCGCCACTAATGCAACACACAAGTTCACCCACTCGTAACTTTCGAAAAACTGCACCTATTGACTTCGAATTCCTCTCTAATGAAAGATTAAAACATTCTTTCGTTTGAGATTAATTTGAAGTAGAGAGGTGCATTATTTCAAAAGCTGCAAGTGGGTGAACTTGTGTGTTGCATTGTTGGCGGGGCTGATCTGGAAAAGATCCTTCAGATGTACATACAGAAAGCACCGATGTCCCTCACTAAACTTTGGCTGAGATCCTTTAAATTTTCGCAATACACATTTGACGTGCTGATCATGACTGATCTGCAATCCTCGAATAAATTCATTTCAAATTTCAATTCATTCATTTTGAAATTCTTTGAAATTAATTTTGAAATTCATTCAAATTTTCGCAATATATATTTACCGTGCTGATCATGACTGATCGGCAATGCTTCAATAAATTCTACATATTAAGCTAACATAATAATTCAAAAACTTGGATAATCTTATGAGAACTTGGATACGATGGTGCATATATTTACGAGTATGTTGCATATGCTCAATGTCGTGCTCATGGATGTGATCTCTATGTGTGACCTATATTCTCCCATTCATGTGAAGTGTAGGGAACTCTGATATTTATCAAACTACAACTCGAATGAATAAATCAGTGTCTTTTATCTTGGTCGTCGAAAATATCAGTTGTAACTTTTCTTGTTATTGAACGTTCTGTATACGGATGTCCTCTTTATTGTTGATGAAGACGGTATATACTTGTAAGTCGATGTGATTTATTCTTTTGCTCGGTGAAAATGACTTGAAATCCAAACATGCATTGATGTCCGGTTTTTCTCTAGCTAGGTAACTGGCAGCACTCGACGAATTTCTGCTTTTGAATGATACTTAAAAGTCAAATTTAAATACAGGCGCTGCCATATAAATCTTTTTCTGAAGTTGAAAGCTGATGAAGTTATTGTTTATTTCAGTGTATTTTCCTGTCTATTTTCGCCAGTTTCTTTTATTCCATTGATCAGAAAGGTTTTGAAGCGTTCGCTTCGTTTGACGTCACCAGCTGCTCTGAGTTCGTTGCTCTGAATAGCACACTAAGTTTTTTTTAAGTTTACATCTGTCTGTCAGCAAGTTATGCTGCACATGTACATAATTTTTAGCAAATTGCACAGCTTTAAACCAACAGCTTTCGTGTGTGCTAAACTACTTTAGTTGATGGGAATTGTATTATGTAATCACCGATGATGAAGACACACGTTAATGAAGTAAGCTATTGAAACAGTTGTTAACTTGTAAAGATTCAATTCTATATTTTGCCTCAGCACTAAACTTTTATTCAAGTTACTCATAAAGATACGTTTCTTTTAATTCAGGAAAACTCAATTTAAAATGAGAAAAGTAAATAAAGAAATTACATTCGCCGATAAATTTTTCTATCAGAGGACCTTTGAAAATAATCTTCAGCCGTGATCTTAAGGACTCTCTTCACAAAATGAAGAGAGACATCTTCAGATCATTTGCGTCAGCTTTAAATTAGATTCTTTTTGTATACGGATTCATCTTCAGATCGTTTGCTGTGCTCATATAAGAAATGTTTTTATTCGCACACATATATTTTATTGTCTGCGCGGTTTTTTCAAGGGTTGGTGTATTATGAAAATTCCCCCAAGTCGCCAGCGGGAAATATACTTCCGGCGAAATTTTTTTATTCATTCAAGCAACTGCAGAAATAGTAACAATTTATTCGTATTTGATTTTGAATGACTCCTATTAAACCAATTTTACTCACTATAAAAGAGTATATCTTTTGTTGTTGTTCTGAGAATGCCGTTAAATGAGGACACTTTCAGCTTACTTGACTCGACCGACACCTGTTGTTTGGGACGCCGTGTTTTACGGACAAGTTTATCGCGTAAATATTTGGGACAAAAACATCGCCATTGAACGTTGTTTCCTTAGAACGTCTCAAAATAAAGTTGCAGCACATGATTCAGTGTACAAGCATCATATTGTGTGAACTTCTCTACAGTCAAAAGCCGTCGATAAATGTGGGAAATCTATGTTGGAGCAACGATAAGTAAGAACTCATTTCTGTAAAATTTTCAGTTTCATTTTCGATGGTCACTGGCACAGAGATTTTTCCAAAATAAATTGCAGGTGAAAATTTCTAGAATATCTCAGCTGCAACTGATTCATTATAAGAACTGCTCGTTTATACGCAAAGTATCGGTGCGATTTAGAAGCATTGATGAACGTAAAACCAATGCGGCAGCCTACAACGTTTCTGATACGACCGGTTCTTGCATAGGT
Organism: Platorchestia sp. MABIK; assembly: GCA_014220935.1. Taxonomy (NCBI): domain Eukaryota; kingdom Metazoa; phylum Arthropoda; class Malacostraca; order Amphipoda; family Talitridae; genus Platorchestia; species Platorchestia sp. MABIK. The sequence goes on from JACJUY010001635.1 coordinate 60,923, forward strand.
AGTAAAGAATGATTAATTAAATTAGGTTGGAGGACTCTTGCCAGTTTAAAAATGAAAATTATAGTTGATTTAAAAATCATCATGAAACATGAACGTTTCGGCTTTAAGCTCTAGACTTTATCAACACCTGTAAAAGCGAATTAAAATACAGAAAATGCGACATAGAGTTTTCACGACCGAGTGTTTTTTTATAATAAGGAATCCTTGTAGTTGTGCTTGATATTTGTACACTGTGATATTCTTCATCACAGAACTGAATTGGTGTTTTTCTGGTTATGCTATGATGAATGTGTAGCTGTTTGTACGCTCTAAGTCATGTTAAGTTAAGAATTTGGCTCTAGACCCAGTCTTACTTTTTCGCTGCCTGCATGCATGTTTTTCACCGCCAAAGCAATTTAATCGCTTAAATCTCCTAGGCGGTGAAAAACATGTATACAGGCAGCGAAAAAGTTAGACTGGGGAGTTTGTTCAGTAAAACTGGTTGAAGGGCATTGACCTGTATACAAATATGTGCATTTGATCATGTGTGGCAGTTATTGGTTCAAAGTCACTTTTCACATACTCAAAATAACCTATTTGAATGTGATGAGAATATTTGCCGTTTATAGATTTGGAATTAGAAAGAGGAACTTCAAATAACCTGTGAGGATGATGAGAAAATTTGCAATTTGCCGTTTGGGAATATGAATGGCAGACTTAAAAACAACCTATTTGAATGTGATGAGAATACTCGGAGCTTATAGGTTTTAAATGTTAATGAAGGCTAGCAGTAGATTTTTGTTAAGTTGTCTCTATAAGGGACTCGTGGTTTAGAATCGATATTCTATAATGAGACACACTGTGGAACACAGTAAGAGTATAACACGGGTGAGAAAGAAACAGAAAGGCAGAATTGCAGTAAAAAAAAAAGTCAACTACAAAGCTCAACATTTTTCTAACCCTAATCAAATGTTTTATTAATTCAATGAATAATGATCGGTGAATTTGCTGAGTGTGTTTCAGTTCTGACGGCAAATTTGTTTTGACACAATTGAAAGGTCGTACTGAAGTATTGAAATCTTTAAGTGGTATGAGGGCGTCAGCTGGGTAAAAACTCGTGAATTTTTCAAGAATTTCGCCATGCTCAAAACACTCAGTTCCCTCTAAGGCATCATCTGCTATACGGAGGAAATTTTGAAAGACAGATGCTTTCTGAAGGGAAGCCAGAGTGCAGACAATTTTGATGCAAGTGAGCGAGGAGGAATATCTAAAATCAACTTATTTTAAATTACTGCATCAAGGTTATATATTTTTAAATCGCTCTAGGTAGAGCAGAATAGAAATAACTGTAAGCGAATCTGATGACTGAATATATTTATGCTAGCATAGAATTAAACGACCACATAAGCTCATGAGCAAACCTATTGGCAAAAACAAAAAAGTTCAAGAGACTTGAAAAAGTTAATAAACGAACGAAGAATCCCAAATTCAAAAAACCAAATTTGAAAACAATTTTTTGCAAAAGACAAGCCTAGAATTTTCAATTTGTTTAAGACAAAATACTGTTAATAATGCATTACAATAGAATGTTCTGAAGATATACCTTCTCTATCACCAAAATCCCTAATTTGGTGTCAATTTCATAAACTAGAACGTTAACACCACGTTCCAGTCGAAGATTTTCATGTACTTTAAACATCGTTCACGAATACGCACGATTTTGTTATTTGGAAAATATTAAAGAAAACTTGCGTTTAAAGTTGATGGCTCCAAGCGTCCGAGCGTAATGTTCATTACTCTTATTTTACTGCACTTCAATGAAAATTTATCGTTTGCGAAGTTTTGTCATTGGATTGATAATCCGAATACTTTTTAGACCGCCGATTTTACGACGAACATTTTGATTATTCGGAAGATCATTGCGCGCTTTTCTTATAGCAATTGTTCAGATTATTTCTAGCTTACAATTCTTTACAGTCAGATGTAAAAACTTAATAAAAAGCATACAAGTCGGTATTGTTGTCAGTGATGTTTCTTTGAAAACAGATTACAAATTTTATTTTCTAAATTGTATTCAATTATGTTTAACATTGTATTTAATTGCATTTAATATTGTATTAAATTGTATTTAATACTGTATTTAATTCTGTATTTAATCATGTATTTAATTTTGTATTTATTTTATATATTATTCTGTGTTTTATTTTGTATTTTATTTTGGATCATGCTAGTTAATTAATATATACGCACAGAGGGGCTTTCCGAACACCTTGTGTGTTGTTGGAATATCATTGTGTAATGTTAGCACATAAATGTTTATTGAAAAGGATTTGAACCTTTAATTAAATTCGGTTTGGAACACGGCTTAAAGTTTGATCTAGCGTTCAGTGAAGCGGTTTGTCAGTTCTGAAGTTGTTTCGATTATAACTATGAATTTTAAGAGAAGGATGTACCATGCGCGAAAATTGATCTAGAATTTTGTATTTAGAAGATTAGAAATGAAATAAAAGAATTAGATTAAAAAAATTAAATTAGAAATTATATTTCATGAAGATGGTAAGAACAGAGGTATATCTATCTATATATATTTTCGAAAAGATATTGTATTTTGCTATAATCATCACCTATATATTTTAAATAAATGCTTATCATAGATTCAAGTGAGCTGTTGAAGCAGAGGCTTAGTCTTTGGAAAATTGTTCGTTTTCATGTATAATATTTCGATTTCAACCACTGAGGCTGTCATGGAAGACTGTCGTACGAGTTTCTTATAGTGCTGTATTACAAACCAGGAAGGAAGTTTTACTGAAATGTGCTTTTTGTGAAGTGTGTTTAAGTCGTCTTTCTCATCTAATTTGAGAAGCGACATAATCTAAAAGAGTGATTTAAATTTGGGTTAAAATTCACTAATATGAAATACATAATACATAATAAGTAATAAATAAATTAGGAATATTTCATAATATGCATTGTACAAAAAGGTATTACACATAATATGTATTATACATAATACGTATACTGCATAACATGCAAATGTATATAAGCGATGTTTGATGCATTATGATGGTCCAAACAGCTAAAAAAGTATATCCTTGTCAAGACCTTTCTTTACAACTTATGCAGCGTATACATACAGATATTCAGTTGAGAAATTAGTCCATTTATCACAGTAATGTGCAGAAATATCCATTTGGAACAAAGTAAACCGTTGATCTTTATCCCATCCAAAAGGTGCGTTCATATTGTTGCTAGAGTTTTACTATGCTCTGTAAAATTCAACAAATTAATCCAAAAAATCGAAACAACGTAATTTTTTTTTAATCGTATACTGCGGTAGTCGTCAAGAAATATGACGCTAGAAACTTTGTTTCTCATGAATAAAAACTGAGGAAAATTCGAACAAGTGTGATATCGAGTTAAAGTAAAGGGGCCCCCAGGGCATCGACTGGCTAAAATTCACAAATTTTTTTGAGAAAAATATTTAAAATCAACACTGAAGATTCAAGCTGTGAACACTCCTTAATATGTCAAAAAGATTTGTAAATGAAATGAAATTTTCATAAATGAAATGAAATTTTAAAAAATTAAATGAAATTTTCACAAATGAAATGAAATTTTCAAGAATGAAATGAAATTTTCATAAATTAAATGAAATTTTCATCAATGAAATGAAATTTTCATAAATAAAATGAAATTTTCATAAATTAAATGAAATTTTCATAAATGAAATTAAATTTTCATAAATGAAATGAAATTATCATATATGAAAACATATTGCAGTGTGAAACCGGTGCTTAAGATTAGAACTCAAATCTTCCATCGCACAATAACAGGTTTCGTAATAATTTACTATATAGATCTAGCATTAGCTCACTGCCAGACAAGACAGTTTAGATTGAATAGAAAAAAAATATATTTTCAACACGTTCAAAATCGAGAGCTTCTTAAATTTTCACCACTCACAGAAATAAAAAATCCAACCCCAGTGATTGCGGCCCCACCTTTGAGCATGACGACATTTCCTCGATTTATTTCCAGGAAGATCGCATTCAAGGCGAGAGGATAAAAAGCCGAAAGAAGCACTTTTAGAAGCATCCGTCAAAGGCTGATTCCTGCCTTTCAAAAAGTTGTCGTGTGACATCAAACGAACGCAGCTGCGGTGATCAGATCTGCTGAGTTGTAGCGTAAGCGCCTTAAGTAGCATGTGCAGAGGCGCCTTAAGTATAGTTTTCAAGTGCAGAGGCGCCTTAAGTAGGGTTGTCAAGTAGGAATGTAAAGTGCAAAGGCGCCTTAAGTAGGGATGTCAAGTGCAGAGGCGCCTTAAGTAGGGTTGTCAAGTAGTAATGTCAAGTGCAGAGGCGCCTTAAGTAGGGATGTCAAGTGCAGAGGCGCCTTAAGTAGGGATGTCAAGTGCAGAGGCGCCTTAAGTACCAAGTGCAGAGGCGCCTTAAGTAGGGATGTCAAGTGCAGAGGCGCCTTAGGTAGGGATGTCAAGTAGGGATGTCAAGTACAGAGGCGCCTTAAGTAGGGATGTCAAGTACAGAGGCGCCTTAAGTAGGGATGTCAAGTACAGAGGCGCCTTAAGTAGGGATGTCAAGTACAGAGGCGCCTTAAGTAGGGATGTCAAGTACAGAGGCGCCTTAAGTAGGAATGTCAAGTGCAGAGGCGCCTTAAGTAGAAATGCTGGGGCAGTACGGAGAAGAAAGAAGTCAATTTGAGATATCAAACAAAGTAATAATGCTCATTTGAAACTAAAATCCCAGTTCAAAATCGGTGCAGTGTCCCCGCTGTTTTTCTGCGGTTTGACGCAGAATGGCGCGTTATAATCAATTTAGTGCAACAGATTGCGACAACAGTTCTAGTTAAAGCGAAAATAAATTGCAGTCACTTGTAATTTAGAGCAACAAGAACCACATGTGCGCTACTGTAGCCCATACTACCAGAAAACACGATTTCTAAATTAGGGTCGTTACTAAATAGATTTGATCCTAAATAGTCTTAATAAATTTGCAGTTCGGTGCTGCTCAGTGGAGCTAACTGACGGAATTGCGCCACGGCACTTTCAGCCACGAATCAAGAAATCTACGCTAAAAGCAGACATGACGTTTGTGCGGCTGCACCTGTGTTCCTGCGCTGAACTGCCGTTGTACTGCGCTGATTTTTGATAGGGATTTGGCTTATGAATTTGGAGAAAACATGTGAGTACTATTAAGCATGAAAACTTTCAGAATAATTATGCTAATTTAAACTTTTGTACAGGAAATTCTTGTTCAACGAGCGAATACTGCGAGCCCCTGTGTTGGTACCATATTTCTATTCAAAACCTGGTAAGGTTACAAAAAAATTCGTAAAAAATTAGACGCGCGTTCCATGTTCTTACATGTGAGTTTGCTAATTTCTCTAACAGATCAAACACGTTGTTAACGTCCTGTATGGTCTAATGTTATAATATTAAGAGGGAACAACGAAACAGATTGCGAAATTACGGGACAGGATGAGCAGAGTTTACTCTCATGGACTATCAGGGAGAAACGAGAGGGCTTGACTTCATTCCAAAAATAGTTAAATAATAATTATTCGTTAGAGATATTTTTGTAAACAGGACACCAGAGTGGTGAGTGAATGCAGAGCTTCGTTGAGTGAGCTTGTATCTCGATCCCTAGCATTGCAATTGATCATTTAATTCCAAAATAGTTAAATAATACAATATTCTTTAGGGACATTTATTCATGAATATCATGAATGAAAACATACAGATACCTATTTGTTCATGAACGTCCCGTACACCTTGTCTGCTTTTGGCTTCCTGTGTGACGATACCTTGGGAGCGAGAGAACTGAGGTTCCTCACTTTCTGTAATACATAATACTGCTGTAAAATATGCTAGTTTTCCGCAGCTTTCAGGAAGAATGTTTAGTTCCTAAGTTGTTATATAAAACATGTCGTTCAAATTTTTGCAGTCGAATTAACGTTAAGTATTTCGAGCAATTTGGCGCAATAAATGATTTTAGTTTTTCATAAAATATCTGCTTTCTTCATGAAATGACTCAAGAAAAAATTCATGTAGCAAAATATCTCTTCTGTGGCTGGTATAGTTTAGCCATAGCCTCTGCAGCAGTGAGCTTTCAAGGTTTAAATTTTTTCCCCTGCGTCGGCTAGCTTCTACGTTTGAATTAAATTTTTCTCTCTGCATATTTCTGGAGAAAGACTGGACGCTTTTTGTGCATTTCCATTCGTTTTCTTTCGCCCCACCGCACAAAAGCATTCCTCTTTCTCAGATCTTTCTGGGTTTTTCATCCTTGCTTTTAGCATCCCAGGGCAGAAAAGCGACGCGCTTTCTCACATCTTTTCAGTATTCCCCGACGGCTTCGGCCTCGACGTGACTGACGAGAATCGATTCTACCAGAAACTTCATTTTGTCTTGAGAATAAATCTGATTTCTAGCGCCAGTGACAGAGTCTCCAGCTGCGTTTAGATCTACAGCATAGGCTTAAATCTTTTTACAATTGAACCTAAATGTTCTCGTGATGAAGAGAATTTATAGACACTTGAAACGATGATTCTGTTCTTCAATTTCGAAACGAAATGTCGAATTCGTTACGATCTACAGCATGAGCTAAAGTCTTTTTACAATTTTACAATTGAACGTAAATGTTCTAGTGATAAAGAGAAGTTCTAGACACTTGAAACAATGGTTTTGTTCTTCAATTTTCGAAACGAATTGTCGATTTCAAAATAGTTTCTAACATGTGCATTCGACTAAAGTTCCAAATTGACTATGTATTTCCAACAAGTAATTTCTAGCGCTAGTTCAATTTTGCGTGAAATTCAAAGAAGTGGAATAAGGAATTAGCTACTCACTAGTGAGGAGAAAGCTCATCTGAAATGCATTTCTATAACTTGCAATACATTTGCGGGAAATCGGTTGCTTATACCAGTAAACATTCCATTTGATTGCTGCAGCTAAGACGAAATTACAGTCATGCTCAGCACGTTGATGCTCGGAATTAGAACTTCAAAATGCAATTTTCTGGCAACCTCGCTGAGCCAGGTCACAGTCGAGCAAAATCCCCTCTTAGAACGAAGGCTTTTTGTTTAGTGACTCAAAGTTACCCTTTACGGAGCATTTTAATTTTGAAAACTTAAGTAAATTTCGTTAACTTGATGAAAAAATTACTCATTAAAAGACATCAATTTAGCTCTCTATTTGCTTGTTATTTGAAGTTTTTACCTTCGAGATATAATGTGCGTCTTAGTATGTAGACTCGTTCCCATTCGTGGTGGGAAAGAACAGCAACGTTTAGTAAAATATCTTTGCTCAGAATATTATTTCAACAACACGACCATGTTTTTACGTTAAACGTGATCATATGTTACAACGTTCAGAGTGAAAACGTATTCCATAACGTCATGCATAGTGTAACGTTATAGTGTTCTATACCGTAATAGTTATGCATAGTCTAACGTTACAGTGTTCATTTAACGTTATAGTCATGCATAGTCTAAAATTATAGTGTTCTATGACGCTATAGTTATGCATGGTCTAACGTTATAGTGCTCTATAACGCTATAGTTACGCAAGACGTTATAGTTATGTTAACATTAAAATGTTCAGAGTAAAAAAGAAATATATTTCACCTTTGCGAAGTTAGGCGGCTGTGTGAGTATAATTTACTTACTTGGGCAGTCAGAATGAGTTCAATGATTTGGCAAGAATCATGGCATCTTAGAGAAGTTAGGAAAACTCAGCATCTAATATTGCTCGTTTTAAATATTCACTGAACATCATCACTGTCGATTATTTTAGGGAATCTGAATTTTTCTTTCAAAAACTGACGTTGCCGGTGAAAAAAATTATTAAACTTTCTTTCAATTGGAGACGGGGCTGTTGGTGGACTGTTAAAATTTAAAATCCAGTGCAAAATTACTGTTCTTCCTGTGTCAAAATTTCCATGATTTTGATTTATTTATTCAAATTCACTCATTTGATCATTTGTTGATCCACTCTCTTTTGTATTTCTATTTTAAATTTTTCTAACTAATGACTATATTTCAATACAATATCTTCCAATAATCGAGTTAGCACCAATTCATTATGGTTCAAACGATATTATAACTATTTAACACCTCGTGAACTTAATCATGAAATTTTCACTTGCACAATAATAAATTTCAGGAAAACATCAATGTGTTTCCAGCTACGGAAAAAAGTTGCTCTTTTCACTCGAACATAATAGTTATCGAAGAAAAACGAACCGTCTCATTTTATTGGTTGGCGAACTATTGTTGCGTTTTGATAGACTTCCTGGATCATAATAGTTATTGAAGGAAAAACGAACCATGTCAGTTTATTTGTTGTAGAACTATTGTTGGGTTTTGATAAACTTCTTGGATCATAATAGTTTTTGAAGGAAAAACGAACCATGTCAGATCATTTGTTGGAGAACTATTGTTGTTATTCGGTATAGGTCGAGAGCACAGACGTTGACGATGAGTGGACGTACGAAGAGATGCTGCATCTTGCGTAACCTAACATAAACGTACGAGCTTAATTCTGTTAGCAGTAGAGGCTACCTTCGATGTCACGGAGGCTGTTATATGAAGCAATCGAATACAAGTTAAAGAAGTGAAAGTTATGCAGCCGACTTGTTGTAAACTGTTTTGAAGTACTGAGCGTGCGACACCATGCATTTTGATGTTTTGTGCAGCTTTTGTGTCTCGCTTGCGCTGAATTGTGTCGCGTTCCATGGCACCACAGCCTCGGACACCGCAGTCGCTTCTTCCCAGTCAAACTCTTTCGCCGCCTAAGCGATTTAAGCGAAAAAATTGCTTGGGCGACGAAAAACATGCTTGCAGGCGGCGAAAAACATGCTTGCAGGCGGCGAAAAACATGCTTGCAGGCGGCGAAAAAGTGAAACTGGGTTGAGTTGTGCGACCGCCGTAGGTTGTGGGTGATACACTAGGCTTTTTCGACAGTCATCACAATGGGCTCGCCAGAAGTCATTTTGCGCTGATGCAGCAAAAAATATGGTAGTGATGACAGTCCATGGTAGTGATGATAGTCATGGTAGAGATGACAGTCCATGGTAGTGATGACAGTCTCGTGTGGTGATGACGGTCCAAAAAACCCGGTGTATCAGTAGGAAGTTGAGGGAATGTTGATTCCTATTTTGAATGTTAGACTATCGCTTCTCCATCATCTTTTTTCGCAATGCAATGTCTTTCATGCTTTGGATTAAGGAACTTTTTATTCCAATAACCGAATTTGGTGTTAATATATAAGCTGTTATAATGCTAAAATAGAGTGCTTGCATTCTGCGAAACGTAACCTAAGCGACTGTTCGTGCACTGTAACTGGTAGAGAGAAATTAGCTATTCGTATTGATTCCTAGCGCGATGCGGCGTTGAAATAATGAGACACCATTTAAAATTAGAAAGCAATTCAAATATTCCTCGAGCTTCACATGAAACGAAACAACTTTCATGAAATTAATGTTTAGCATTAGCCGAAGCATTCAATGCTTTTGTATGATTTATTGCAAAATGTAGCCATCTCGCGCGTCAAAATCCGCTGCTCACGCAACTGATTTCAGATATAATTGGATGAGAGGCACGTCTGTATTTGCATTGGACAGGGGACAGCTGCTCTAACGAGGTTATTTTCTCTAATTGCACATATTTATAGATGTAATTATGAATTCCAAGTAGAGACAAAACCGGTGTTAGGTTCCAGCCGCTGAGGCAGAAAGGCACGTCTTTTTGAGGCTGATATTTTCGAGTTCCTTTCTCGTTGTTTTCGATGTGAGGGCGGACACTTCGAATATGCCACCGAAAAATGCAGAGCACTCTAGGAATAAAAACTAAAAATTTCTACTGACTTTCAGGTATCTGTGAGGAAAATGTTCATCCAGCATTGTTCATGCGTCGAAATATTGGAACAAAAACCTTACGCTTTGAAAAAAATAATTCTCGCCCTATCTAATTTTGACAAGATTAAAATATAGAATATTTCAACTGACTTTTCGGTATCCGTGCTGAAAATTTACCCAGCATTGCTCATGCTTCGATATATTGGAACAAAATCCTTACGCTTTAAAAAAACTTTGTGCGCGATTCTTTTGCTCCACAATTTGGAAAAAAATTCAGCTGGCTGTTCTGGAGGTGGTTGATCGAAAGAGGGCGACTGAAAGTTTTTCGCTCACGCTGTTAACTGGAAGTCTAGCAGTTATACCTAAATTCAAAGGAACACCAACTGAGATATCGTAAGGATGGTTCAATCAACTCTTTCAAAATAATAAAAATCCTCGGCAAAACAGTGAGTCCAGCAGAAGGAAAGATGAACCTGGACTTCAATTTTTGAAACAAATTTCAACTAAAATTTGTGAAGTCATTTCTGCATTGCTGAAGCCAATTGCGAGCTGTTATGGGATGAGGATGTGAAACTAAATACATAATCAACTAATGAATGCTACTGATGGTGTCATAATTCGTGTGTGCTCTTGGAAGCGATATACATATCTGAGTTTGAAAGCTTCAGTGCACCAATGAGAAGGCATCAGTGTACCAATGAGAAGGCTTCAGTGAACCAATGAGGAGGCTTCAGTGTTCCAATGAGAAGACTTCAGTGTACCAACGAGAAGACTTCAGTGTACCAATGAGAAGGATTCATTCAGTGTACCAATGAGAAGGCTTCAGTGTACTAATGAGAAGGATTCATTCAGTGTACCAATGAGATGCTTCAGTGTACCAATGAGAAGGCTTCAGTGTACCAATGCTGAATAGACATCTCAATTTGAGAGTTATTAAAATTTTGCCTTGCCGATCCAGAACGTCCGATGCTCCGTGCTGGAGTGCTTAGGCTTCAGTGTAATGCGTGCGGGAGAAAATCAGAAAAAAGATGTGAAAATGGAATTCGGATAGAGCTTTTTTGGAGTAAATTTGGCCGCTGATTCTTGGTGAGTGGCACTTATCATTATTCTATGGTTGTGAACTATTTGTGATCAATGTTTGCCGATATAGTTTTCGAGTCTAATATTTATGGATAAAGATGGAATATCTGTACGCTTCCGTTTGTTTCATTAACCTTTGTTTATTGCTGGTTGTAGCTACTCCTGAGACAGCTCCCTCCGATGCTAGAACTCAGAACTCAGGTTCAGGTCGGTTCCTCAGTTTTAAGAAACAAAAAAAAGCCGCTTGTTCCTCCTTTGCTTCTTTGTCTTCTTTACCAAAGAATGATGATTTTTTTGCAGTCACGTTTTGCTATGAGAAACAAAGAGAGATTTTTTCACAGAGATTAATTTGTTCACAAGCTCAAAAACTTAATTATGAAGATACTGCTAGCAGTTTGAAACTGATTTCTATGGGATTTTGAGATGAAATACTCATGCGAAGTGGTTAAATTCTTTCCGCGTATTGTTTTACAGTCGAAGTTACTGAATACCCTTAATTAGATCCATTATAATTCAATAAGACAATGTTAAAATTCTTCTTTTGTGTTGGAACTTTCAAGTAAGCGAACAAAGAAACGTTTACATTCACTGAGGACTCGGTTTTTCCGACAACACAGGCGTCGTGGAGGTGTAGTGCCACAACAAACTCAAAAGTGTCAGAATGCTCAGACCATAACAATATTGGCAGATGTTCCAGCTCATCTAAAAGTGCAAAATATTCGAGCGTTATTTAATTCAGTAACGGTCGAATTGATGTGTATTAGAACGAAATATTACGGTAATTTTCCTTAAATTATCATTTTCATTCATGAAACCCAGTACGGAGTGACTTTTTATCTGAGCATTTAAAAATAAGAGCGATGTGAGTGATTTCCAAATGTCCCTCAGGAAGGACGGATGTTGCTTGGTGACACATAAACTGAACTGAACATGATACAGGCTCGTACACGAGTAAGTTTAAAAAAATTCTCCACTTTTCTAAAATCCCATTTTAGTTCATCTGAAATTTGAAAAATGGACAACTCTAGTGTAAAAATTGGAGTAAGCTGAATAAAAAACGGCGTTTCGACCTACTACCGCGGTCATTTTCAAGGTATATCTGAAAAAAAAACAACTACAAAGCTTAATAAAACTGAAGGTACAAAGTCATTGATCATCTGTCAGCCAGGGCTAAAAAAATTAAACGCCGATCTAAAACACGTGTTTTTTGGAAATCAATGAGACGGCATATTCGGTCCCGTTCAAAATGAATTTAATTTCCCTAGAAGATGAACATAACATACGAACTAATTTTTGTTTTACACAACCAGAGCGGATATTTTACGACTATCGTGCTACAAACATTAATTAACACGGACCTTTCAACCCTTTTAAGATTTATTAGTCACCATTTTTACCCCGAACATGCATTCAAACTACACGTTTGAAAACAATGAATGCGTTGAATTCGAACAGAGCATTTATTTACTCAAAGTAATTGTTTGAATACATTTTTTAGACAGATTTTTAGAAAGATTTTTCACCAAAGTGTGTACATACAGTATCAAGAGTACGACGTAAGAATGAACTCCAAATCTAAAACTTAACAATACTTGCATTGCGAGTCAAAAAAGACACAAAGCTTCTGTGTAGCAGCACATCAATAGAACAACAACCAGCCAGTATAAAGACGCCGCTAATCGACACTCGAAAATTTGTTAGAACACCTGGAAAGATTTCATAATTTATTTTTAGGAATATATTAGTGACAAGGAGTGATCAGTCTATCAATCAAAAAGTGGAGTAATCGACACTCGAAAATTTGTAAGAACCACCTGGAAAAAAAATTATTTATTCTCAGGAATATATTAGCGGCCATAACTTGGAGTGATCAATCAATCAAAAATTGGAGTCATCAATCACTCAAGTCGCGACAAAGGTCAATATCTTTCGCGAAGAAAAAGACTGCGTCAGTTCAGGGTCCACAAAAAGAGCGTTTCAGCACCTAAGAAGCGTAAAATCGAAAAATTAATTTATCTAACGCATTCAATACTACACAAGAAGTGAATTGTTTTCGTAAGGAACTTCTTAGTCAGCGCTGTAATATGATCTCTGGGATGTGTGTACAGAAGCATAAAATGTATTATTTAGCTAAAAATTGTTGAGTTATGTGTAATGAGTGAGTTTTTGTTTGTAGACTGTCTCGAGTGGAGCTTGTAACTTACACTAGATTTTAAAATAAATACGACACGCGTTACTGTTGTGGGAGTTATTTGAATGATTAAATATGATTCCCTCTCTTTGATACGCTCTTTTTTGAAGCGGTTAGGGGGGCTTAAACTAACCTATAACCTAATCTAAATATGATTCTTATATTTTCGTTTGTACGTAATCAATGTAACTGTTCAGTGTCAATTTTTCAATTGTTATAAATCCAAAATTTAAGCCAAGAGGAACAAGATCGTATCTCTAAATTTAGATATCTAAGCATCGCAGAACAGCATAAATGCATTAAAATTTGGATGATAATAAACAGTGTTGCATAACTTTTTTTCTTTCAGTTTTAACATGGAGTTAAAGGATGTTGAAGCGCTTATGAAACGCATACAGTTCTATAATGCCAAAAATAAGAGCAAACCGAACTCTTTAGCTTCTACCCTTTTCTTAACGTGATATCTAACAAACAGAATTTCGTTTTAATTTCATCCCCTACAAGAGGGTGTATTTTTTGTGAAGATATTTTATGAAAATATCCTAATGAAGCGCAGCGATGAGGAGGCTTTATAACTTGTTAACTTCCTCGGCAATTTTAACTTTAATTCAGTCGATATTTTCCACCAAAGTTTCTCCTCTGCTAATAAATCGGCCTCCACACGTGGAACATCTTTTTCGACAGCATCCCTACCATAAATCTCCTACGTGGTGTAATATTCTTTAGAGCAAAGAAAGCAATCAAAACACCATTATTATCATTAAAGCAGTTGAAAATTTGAACAACCAAATTAATTCTCAGACTCTTCCCTTTCATTCCTAAGACCTTCCCGAGCTGAAATTCAAGTGCTGCAAGCGTTCATCAGCCCGTTCTTTAAATAGAATACAAAATCATAAGTCGTCAACCCAGTCTAACTTTTTCACCGGAGAATGCATTTTTTTCGCTGCCGAAGCAATTTTATAACTTCGGCGGCGAAAAACATGCATGCGGGCGGCGAAAAAGTTAGACTTGATAGGCTTTGCTGGGATGAAGAAAACTTTCGCACGAAAAGAATAATCCTAGAATCAAAGGAGCGACAAAGTTATGTGCTTGAGATTCACTAGTTAAAAAATTTGTCCATTAATTTAAAAGAAGTTATGTTAATTCCGCATAAATTGAACGTCTATATTTAAAAAAGTTTTTTTAAAATAACTTCTTTAAGTTCACGCACCAGAAAAATTTTCCTTTCCCGGAGAGGCAGAAACGCTCTTCTTAACCTAATAATACACAATTTCTCACTCGAAAAAAATTTATTGATAATTATTGTTCAAGAAGCTATGTTGAGATTTGAGATTTAGAATTTCAATCACCTTATTTAATCTTTAGAATTTCAAATTTCAATTACCTTATCTAATCTAAACCTGAGAATTTCCATTACCTCACCTAATCTTTCGAATTTCAAATTTAAAAAAACTCATTTAATGTAAACTCTATAATTTCCAATTAAGCTTCAGATTTCACTTGAAGTCTCGCAAGTAACACAGTGTCTGAGAAGTGTCCCCTAATATCGAGTCTCACCTAAAAACATCTATGAAAAAAGTTTAGTTGTTTCAAAAACTGCACTCTTCAGCAATTCTAAGGCCCAACTTTCAGCCCAGTCCCTCGAAAAATATTACCAGCAATAGGTAACAAACAAGCTTCTGCAATTTCGCGTCCGTAAATTTATAGGCCCCGAAACATAATTTAAATATTTGTAAATTTTCTTCGTGGGTATTGAAGGGGATAGTAATTTTATTTTAACAAAGATCAGGAATCACGGACAACTAAAACACATTTTAGGTTTTGGAAATTTCATCGTATTTTCAGACCGAGGTAAAAATAGGTTTCGTTCAACAGCCTTCGAAAAACTTTTAATTAGCTAGTTGGAAGATGTCTGGACGAAGAATAATGCAGACTGTCGTGCTGAGCAGAAGGTTGGGGCTGTGAAGTGTAGCCAGCATTAATTAAATTCAAATATCTACGATCTTGAGTGACGTGACAACGAGGAGTTCAAGTTGGGCTTCTCTCTGTGGTAGCAAAATAAGAAAAAAAATTGAACAAGTTAGATTAGCACAGTTCATTAAGGAAAAATTATTTTCGTTTAATGGGGGTAGTTATTGCTTATGTCTAGGATACGCTTAGTTATTCATTTCTTTAGAAAAGGAACGAAGTGCTGGTTCAGAAAGGTTGGTGAGAGGGAGGTTTGTTCTATTAGATATTTCATGATTTTGCTCTTCCTAGCTGTTGTTTTATTATATATTCCTTGATGTTATTGTTCTACTAGATATTCCTAGATAATTAAACGCGATACTTTTCCTTTGCATTTAGTTTGCCCATCTTAAAACTTGTGTTTCTCTCTGGACAGATGACTTTTGGAAAGCCATGCAACTATTCACGATGAGGATCATCTATAGAGAAGTAATGGCTTTACATTGCATTGTTTAGCCGTCTAAATATAGTACAGTGGCTCATGAACATCAGCATCTCCATGGAAGAAGAGACTCAACTATAGAAAGAGAGAGTTTTATTTTCAGATAATAGCATAAGAAACAATTTTGCTGGAACAGGTTCAAAATAATTTACGCGAAAGGGCCCGGTGTGGGCAATGCGTTGACAAAGTCTCTCCAGGAAGTCTTCACCGACTCAGTTTTAGCTCAGGGGTATTGCGTCAAGGTTCCTTCCGATCTTTTTCTTGTAATCCTGAAGGGTTTAAGAAAGATGCCAGAGAACTTTTTCTCCATGCATGCTCAAAGTAGAAACGTCATTGTATGCTCCTACGAAAAATATTAATGCATACTCTAATGAAAAGCGTCAATGCATACTCTAAGGAGAAATTTCATTGCATACTCTAAGGAAAAACGTCATTGAATACTCTAAAGAAAAATGGCTTTGCGTACTCTAAGGAAAAACGCCATTTACAATTGGCTGCAGATGCTTAAAGTATTCATGACAGACTCGCTGGAAGCCCTGATGCTTTCTGTCTTAGAAATGACTCACCCATCAGAGGTATCTAGGCTCTGCTCTTCTCTCCCTCTTGTTATTCAGTCAAAAAGAAGCAGTTATGCTTAACAGTTATGATAGGAAAAATGACTAAAAAAATCAAAGCCGATTGTCGATCACCCAACATCGATGGCACAACTATAAAAAAAAACTAAAGTTCGATAAAAAAAACTAATGGTGACAGACTTGCGCGATCGCAATGATTAATTTTTTTTCATTTTTCCTAGTCCCACACATCAAACTCTTATTTAACGAACTTTCTATAGTGTGCATATAATGGTAAGAAAATAAAATTAACACTTTTACTCGAAACTTACAGAAAATATTCCGTGAGAAAAGTTGCAGGCTGCTAAAAACTAAAATGAAACTGAAGATTGAAACTAAAATATGCTCAAAGAACGTACATGTAATGGCATTTGTATTTTTTACGATAATTTTTAAATACCACGATGGACATAGAAGTGAGTTTTTACTTATTTCTCATTTCCTTAAACTAGTTCAGAAAATAATCAAATATTGTCGTTGATTTTAAATCATTGCATAGAATTCTTTGTATTTATTTGTGAGTGCCAGCTACCACATTTGAACTTTTTTTAGCTGCTCAATTCATCAACATGCAATTACAGACTTCAACCTTAGGAACGTTTGGTTATTCTACGTGACAACTACGAGCAAACAGCCCTTGTTTTCCAAACTTATGTTTTCATGCCATGGCACACAGTCATTTGATTATTTATTGCATGAGCTAATTAGTAATACAAGGGGACAATGTTTCTTTTGTCCTGGAGTGAGAAGAGCTGCCTTACAAGAAAGAGAGCCGCTTGCATCTAGTCCCGAAAGAGAAGAGCAGCCTCACGTCTAGTCAGGCGTGAGAAGAACCGCCTTCTATCGAATCGAGAGTGAGAAGAGCTGTTTACGTCTAGTCAAGAGTAAGAAGAGCCGTCTCGCATCTAGTCAAGAGTGAGAAGAGCAGTCTTGAATCTTGTCAAGAGTGAGAAAAACCTCTTTCATCTAGTCCCGAGTGAGAAGTGCAACCTCGCATCTAGTCAAGAGTGAGAGGAGCAACCTCACGTCTAGTCAAGAGTGAGAAGAGCAGCCTTGCATCTTGTCTAGAGTGAGAAAAACCTTTTCATCTAGTCCTAAGTGAGAAGAACAACCTCACGTCTAGTCAAGAGTGAGAAGAGCCGTCTCGCATCTGTTCAAGAGTGAGAAGAGCCGCCTCAAATTAAGTCAAGAGTGAGAAGAGCTGTCTCGCATCTAGTCAAGAGTGAGAAGAGCAGCCTCGCATCTAGTCAAGAGTGAGAAGAGCAGCCTCGCACATAGCCACCAGAAAAAGAGCCGCTCTGCATCCGTCAACAACTCGAAGCGTTTGTCCTGTCAACAGCAGGCTGCAGCAAGACGCGCCTCCTCGAGTGGCCAGAAACGTGTTCGGTGACGTCTCTTTTGGAGCAATTGTAGCGACTGTGGACGGACTTGAAAGGAATATTGCATCTGAAGCCTACCAGTCTCCATTCCATGGAGCGAACATGAATCCACGACCTTTCAATAAATAAATGACCTTTCTTGTAAAGCGTCGAGTCAGTTTTCTAAAATTGATATAAAGTGTGAGCTATTCGGTATTGGGAATTTATGGTTTCTGATCGGAAATGAACTGGAAAATTAAATTTTTGAGAATTTATGAGTACTATACCTGAGTAAGTTGTATGGGTAATATATAGATATACATGTGTATATATGAAAAAAAATTACTTGTCGAATTGTTAGCCACTTTTTTGTTGGATAACTTAAAATTGGAAAAATATGACGTGTTTCCATTTTCTTATGTCTGGATGATTTTTTGTAGTTTTGGATTCGAGGACAAACGTGAGTTGTGATCCATACAAAATCATAAAAATCTTATTCCCTCTAAACAGGATGTTGATTGGCTCTCATGCCTAAACGTAATTGATGTATCATTATTGTTAATGTATTATTATTATTGATGTATTATTGTTTATGATGCATTATTATTGATGGATTATTTTTGTTGATTTATTATTATTACTATTATTATTATTATTAAGGAAAACTATGAATGGCAAAAAGTTGAAACGTGTTTGATTTGAAAGAATAACACTTATATGGTTTATCAACACTTTCTTTTAAATATAATGTCGTTTTAATGACTGCCACGTCTGTTTTGACAAATTATGGCTCTTTTCTTTGTCGTTTTCAAAACGCTCCTTGGTGTATCAGGTGAGAGTTGAGCTATTTCGTAATAAATGTTGTTTTCAAGTTCTTGTAAATTTGTTGGATTTGTTACTTAAGGCATCCTCACGAGAAAAAGTTGCATGGAGACGGGCGCAATTTTCCGTAGCTTCAACGACAAACCGCGCGATAAAAATTACCCGCATTGCTTGAAAATTGCCCTCATCCAAAACCTACGAATAACAAAAACAACTCGTCGCGTGGGCTGCAATAATTTTATTCCAAGTCAAAATAAAATTCAAGCTTCTCACAAGATGCATAATTCAGCCGCTCTCTTGGTGCCGAGAGTTTCCCCGAGAGTTGCTCGTGTCAGGGCTGTTTAATTTTAAGGTGTTTGCTCCGCCAGTTCTTTGTTGGCTCTCTGCAGCCCGGGCACCGAATGTGCAGGGGAACTTTGGGCCTCAATGTTCTGGGGTTTGGGGTTTATTCTCGTGTTTTTATTACTCAATATCTCAATATTCTGAAAAATAACACTCTACGACCATAGTAAGTCAGTTTGGTGAAATATGTTTCCGCCATCATATATATATAAATATATATAAACAATACTCTACGATCATATTAAGTCAGTTTGGCGGAAGATGTCTCCGCCATCATTTAGATATAAACAATACTCTATGACCATATTAAGTCAGTTTGGTGGACCATTCTAAGTGCATTTGACAGAATATGTATCTGGACTACCAGCAAGCATAAAATAATGCCGTTGTCCTGGGAACGGTGATGTATTCAGTTCACTCGCCATGGGAGGCTTCAGAAATTCTCATTGAACTTTGGATGGATGCAACAACCAACACCAACACGTGCTGGATAAAATTCTCCATTATTCGAATCCAATCGTTCTTCAGAAATAGTTTCAAAGCATAGATATTTTGCAAGTCCAATTATTTAATTTAAATAGGAATAATTTGAAAAAAAAATTTTGAAGTAGGGTTTCCACTTAAGATATTGATTTTTCAAATACTAAATTTAAGACCTATAACCGCTTTGGTGCGATTGCGTAACAAAACTTAAAATGTTTAGTTATAAAATTATAGTTGAATTTGATTGCAAATTTTCAAAGCATGCCTGTGTGAGTTATACGCACGGCAGAGGAAACAAGGTAGGGTCATTTCTATGGGAGAAAATAAACCTCCTCTTGTTCGGCTAGCCAATAGAAAGGCTTTATTTCAAACAAACTTTATGACGTCACCAAAACGTCATGTCGTTAGGCCAATAGTGAAGCCAGATTTGGGGGTAGCAGTGCTACCAGATGTAATTTGAGCGCTGCTATTGGTTCGTTGCTGTGACGTCAGCAACACCACGCCGTCAACGAAAAAAAGACTGGCTTGAACCTACCTTGTTTCCTCTACCGTGGTCATACGTGTGCGAAGAATATAATGTAATTTTTCATTTTTGGTTAAGCATACAATAAAATTTTCTATACCTTGGGATGAATTTTCTATATCACGAAAAATTTTCTCATTTATGTAACAGCGGCTGAATTAATTCCTTTAGGTGGAATTTCCTAAAAGGATAATGAAAAGGCATCAAAATTCAAGATCACTTACAATCAGGGTAATTGCAAACATTTTTTGTCCCATCCGGTAAGTTTCATTGTTTCTTGCACTTCCTGTCGTGTGCTCCAGGTACTAGCTTCGGTTACTATCATTATTATTATCTCTGTTTTGAATTATTATTAGTATAATGTTCCTCATATTAGAGTTGCAGCAACTGACCGGACACATACACCTGCTAATTCTGGCAATACATAGAACATCCTTCACTACTTGGGCAACCGAAAACATGCGTTGATTGTTGCCCAGGTCAAGTGAAACTGAACTCAAAGGTAAATCAGCAAAACTTAAATGACGTCCTGAAACTGCTTTTGAATCAAAAAAAAGAGACAATGTTGATTCAGATATTTTAGTTGTTGGCTCAAATTCACAAATGAATAAGCATTTTCATCATCGAAAACATGAATACCTTCATCATACAACTCACGTTCTTCAAATTGAACATTTTCTATCAAGTCAAAATTCTCTGTCATTTTCCGTTGAAATGCTCCGAGCATCTGTTCTCTTCGCGCAGGAAACCGTCAAAATCCCGACACAGTTACACATGGAGGCCTACAACTCTGAAATTTCATGACAGATGTCCTGAAGTGCGTTCAAAATCCCTCAAAGTTTTCAATATTGGTTTAGACTGCCCTGAAAAGTTTTTCCGCTCATACACATAGCATCAAAGAACAAGTGTTTTTTCAGGGAGTGAACTAACGAAAGGTTTTAGCTTGGTAAATGAATTCCTTCAGCTTTGATAACAAACAGACTATTTGGAGTTCGTGGAAGAAAACATTCGAGTCTTAAAAATCTGGCTTCTGCTTTAAAAAAAGTAAAAAAACACAAAAATTTGGCTTCCAGAATCATGGAGACGCTTTGCGTATTGCTTCTACCAATTTGCTGCATCCGAGAACGCGCGAAAGTTTGTTTGAAATTCATGCATCTAGCTATTTGGGAAACCCTTCAATATAGTGCTACACTGTCCGCATAAGAAGAATGCAAATGTGAAACAAGCCCTTCCACGTGAGCCAATGCTTTTGTTTGTCACGTCAGTTTAAGAGATTTATTAGT
Source organism: Platorchestia sp. MABIK (assembly GCA_014220935.1). NCBI lineage: Eukaryota > Metazoa > Arthropoda > Malacostraca > Amphipoda > Talitridae > Platorchestia > Platorchestia sp. MABIK. The sequence goes on from JACJUY010001635.1 coordinate 81,916, forward strand.
TTTACTTTCCTCAATTCACACATACGTCACCAGTTCTTTTTCTTTCAAAATATTGATTAGGACCACATAAGAAATCAGAAATTATTGTTCTTGATGACAACTAGAACGCAGCCGCTTCGCCGTCCTTCTGACCATAACCTGATTGTAAAGCTCCATAACCCGATTCTTAATTATAATTAAAAATTCTTAATTTCTCAATTCCTGATTCTTAATTTTCATTTGAATCTTTATTTGAACCTTGTAAGAAATTAAAAATCATTGTTCTTGATGACAACTCGCATGCAGCCTCTTCGCCGTCCTTCCGGCCATAACCTGATTATAAAGCTCCATAAATGGCAGCGCTACCTCCTCCCAGGGAGCGGAAGCCGCGGTCTCCGCATAGAGGCACCTGTGGACACTCGCAAGGTTTTCCCCTTCGTGGTCTTTCACTTCACGTCGATGAGTTAAGTCGTTTTTGTTGCCTAGGATTAAAATAGATTTTCTGAAGTCATTCAGAGGATTAAGTTTGGGAGAGCTGGCTCTTAATTCCGTCGGGGCATTATTTGGGATCTGAACGTCGTCGGGAGATTTTGTGTCTTTGTCAGAACTAACTTCGCTGAGGGTTGAATTTATAACGGAAAAATTGTCTTCGGCAGATTCCGCCTGATCGTTATGTTTATCGTCCACTTGATTTTGTTTCGTGATGTGCTCAGTTTCATCACTATGGACTGCCTTTTTGCACTGAATAGTGAGCTTTTCATCATTTACTTCGTTAGTTTCGCTGAAGTTAATTGTGTTTTGAATAGACCCCAAATTTTCCCTATCCTGACGAGTCAGTTCACTTTTATTATTAAGAACATTCACAGATTTGGACTGTTTTTCGCTCGAGATGGTCGAGATCACTTCGCTAGAAAACTTTCCAGAGTCTTCATCATTAGCGTGGGGCCTCACAAAAGTTTTCTCCGTCAAAAATTTGTGGCAGAAATCTTCCTCTCGTTCTTTCATCCTGTGCGGCTCTCCAGAGTTGATCACAGGAGAGTTATTGCTTTCGTCATTCGTTTTTGAAGAAGAATTTTCCAACTTTTGTGTATCGGTTGCTTCTGCATGCATTTTTAAAGGCCGGCTTTCTTTCGTTTTCGAAATTGGTTCCACCGACATTTCTGAGAAGGACTCGTCTGTTTTTTGCATGACGGATTGGTTGGCGGGGAGCTGACATTTCTCCGGTAGCTGGGACGGTCTGTTCCCTTCTTCGGACTCTTTTGCTTGGCCAGGTTTCGAGACATCATCAATTTGAGGCTCTAAATGCTGGTCTTGAGCAGGTTCACCGGCGAGCTTTTGAAGAATGTCACCGACCACCGTGAGCGATTTTCTGGAAGTGACCGAGAAGACCAGGAGAACTGCGTCGCTCCAGCGAACGTAGGACTCGTCAAACGCCTGTAGAAAAAGAAAAGAAAGAAAAACCGTTTATATCCAAAAAAGTTTCTATATGAAATGTATTACAACACATTGTTTTTAAAAATTTCTTAATGTAAAAGTCCTTAAATGATGGACAAATCATAGAAAAGAAAGAAGAAAGAAAACCCGTTTATATCCAAAAAATTTGATACAAGAAATATATCAAACCATTTGCAGATGCTATAGTTTAACTGGTTTTAATCATCAGTTCGAAGTGAAAGACTAAGTGAATTCGAGTGCTTAGTCTTTCACTTTGAACTGGTGATTAAAACCAGCAAAAAAATAGCATCTGCAAATAGGTAGTGTTCTTCCAAAAAACTTTGTCATAGACGAAATTTTGTAATGGCGTTCCGCCAGTCTGCTTTCATGAGTGAGTCTTTGATGCCGACAAATTAAGTAGATGCTGTTACCGCCGCTTTTTTTTGGATCTCCGTTTTCAAGAAGATGCCTTTTTTAGGACTGTAGTGACTAGGGCTGTGACGATATGCTCTAATCATATTGTGACAGCCCTAATAATCACATACACACATGCGTATGTTTGGGATTTACAAATGCATTAACGCATTGTATTAGATCACATGTATGTGATTTAACAGGAATCACATACATGCGCATGTATGAGATTATTAGGGCTGTGACAATATGCTTAAAGCACATTGGCACAGCCCTGAATTGATGAAACTTTCGTATTAATGCAGCGACATTTTGTTAAGAAAAAAGGTGTTATTTAAGGTGCGAAAGGTGTAATTTTTTAGGGGGTTATTTATTCGTGCGAAATTGCTAAGTCCAAGTTTGAAGTTCATGTAAGGAAAAGTCATGCATGTGAATAGTGTCTTCTATACAGGATTCCAATTTCGTTTTAACACAGCGACATTTTTTTGAGAAAAGGTGTCGCTCAAAACACGAGCGCGTCACAACAGCCTGAAGTGTTTTTTCGATGTCTAATTTCTTCAGCTTCATTGTTCTGAGAACAAAATAAGAAATCCAGCAATGCCACCCGCTGAAGTAAAGTTCAGAGATGTAAACTAGTATTTTTATTAATTCTCGATGTGTAAGGTTTGTTAGGGAATAGGATTTATCTTGATTATAAAGAGTGAAAAAAAATTAGCTTTACATTTTTATTAATTCTCGATGTGTAAGGTTTGTTAGGGAATCGGATTTACCTTAATTTTGAAGAGTGAAAAAATTGGCTTTACGAAGTTGGATTATGAATAGCTCTAAGCTATCTTTGTCACATGAGGTCAAAAAATATTATGTTCTGAAGATGAACGACAGAAGTCTGTCAAAAACATTTTATTGCTCACTAACATTAGTTCATTTCATGAATCTTTCATTATTTGTATCTTTACAACCAGCTCAATTTAAAGTTTGGCAAACTACCGTTTTCTGAAACATAGGAACAAGCTGTCACATAAATTTTCCTACTTCCATAATCCGCCATTTGGTACTTGTGACCCTCATCCAAAAAATGCGCGATCCATGCCTCTCATAAAGTTTTGATAGCCGTTTTATGGGAGCGAATCGCCGGCAGGAAGGTTATTCTGGTCATCAAATCTTGTCTGACGCAGCAAGGCTGTCCGCAGCCGTAGAGTTGGCGACATCTGAACTCAAACTTGTACAGGGTACGGCAGTCAAACCTGCGTTTTTAGGCCTACACAGCCTTCTCAAAAAGCGGGATTGACTGTCGCATCCTGTATTCATGAGAACTTGCAGTTAAGAAAATACGGGCGTTTTGAACCGCGTACGTTATTCAGTCCGAAAATTCGCCACATTTTAAAATTGGGAATGAAAGGATTCTAATGGTTTGAATTCGAGACACTTTAAAATTACGATGGAAGAGTTTTCAGGGTTTTTCGATTATAGCCTCGAAAAGTTAATTCCATGAAATGAAATAACACACGTTTTTCCCCCGGACGCACAAGCAAAATAAATGATACCAACTCGATGAGTATACACTGCAGTATTATAAAGTTGCTCTGATTTATTATTCAAAGTTGCACTGATTAAATATTCAAAGTTGACCGCGCAGTCTTTCACAATATTCGAAAACTCATGCAGCGTGTTGTGAGCATTTTTCTGATCTTAGTTTAGCAAATTTCTTAAAGGAGAAAGGTCTGCTGTCATAACCTGTGCACTGCCTTTCGCTGAGTGCAAGATCTTACATTCTTATTCCTTGACGTAGCAGGTCTACAGCAGCAGGTCATAAGCCGTGTTCCTTGACTTAGCAGCTGATTTTTACTGCAGTACCAGGTGCTGGACGAACTTGCTCGTTAAAGCAAAATTTAAAATTATATCCCACATTACTCCGGTTTTTATGAGCTTTAATATAAGAAAGACCTGTCACCTTGACAGGAGTGACATCACTGAAACGCAGTAGAACACGGTGTCCCAAAAAAGTGTACTCACTCTTTAACAGGCGATTACTCATGTATTTTTATTTATGTTTCAGGTGCGATTTCGTTTTCTTTTAAGGCATTTAACTTCTTGAATTTACTGCTCTTGTCTTTCCGTTGACTCATCAGATTTGTATCTATGTCGATAACGACCAGCATCAAAACAAAATACTTGAGTACTGGGCAGTCAAAGATGAATACAGTTTTTTTTTAGCACCCTGTACAAAGACTGGCTTGTTACAGCATGCTCGTTGGCACAGATTGTTTTTGTGTCGATTTTATTTATTGATTAATTTTATTTCTTTATTCTCCGCTGCTGAATACAAATGGATCTGTTGCTTTGAGGGAAGGGTGGATATCTTAACTGTATTACCTTGAAACGAAAAATACACTATTCAAAAACAGAAAAAGTATTCCAGTTGTATAATTTTCAAACTGATATTTTAAAATCGGGCACTCGGTTTATTTTTCTAATGTTTAGACTTGTTAGGCTTGCCAAGTTTTCAAAAAAACCTTTATCAATAAAACCAAAATGACCGCAATTGTTTTTTGAAATGAAAAATTTCTCTAGCATTTTTAAAAGTTAACATCGATACTGTTTCATCATCGCATTCTAAGTTTTACACTAACTACATCTGGAGGTTGGTTGAAGTAGGGCTCTTTTTCACGAGGAACAATAAAGGTTATCAATAAAATCTCATCTTTGGAGCTTCCAGTGCTTCAAAAGCTTTGCTACTGAAGCGCTAGTAACCCTGTCTTCCACTGTTGCTTCTACTACCACATACTGTTACTTCTTCAGTCTACCGTAAAAAACTATTACGCACTGAGGCTTTCGGTGCACTATAGGCTACTGAAGAGCTTCAAGAATTTTGTTTCTCGTTTAATTTCACGTAAGTTTTTAAAAATGAATCCACTTTTCTAAAATCACATTTTAGTTCATCGTAATTTTCAAAAAGAACTACTAAGTAGAGTAGCTTGTGGCCGCTTTTTTCTCCAATAACTTCTACTACAACAACTACTTTTAAATACTATCTCTACTTCTACTGCTGCGGCATCCTTGCCTGAGGCCCTTGGATTACCCATTGTGCATTTTATCAATTCACACAACAGCGTTGCTTGAGTGAAGTAAACTCTGATCGACCCACAGAAACAAAATCTCCCGTCTTCATTAGACTTACTGTTAAATTAAATCTCCCGTCTTCATTAGACGTACTGTTGAATTAAATCTCCCATCTTCATTAGACTTACTATTGAATTAAATCTCCCGTCTTCATTTGACGTACTGTTGAATTAAATCTCCCATCTTCATTAGACTTACTATTGAATTAAATCTCCCGTCTTCATTAGACGTACTGTTGAATTAAATCTCCCATCTTCATTGGACTTACTATTGAATTAAATCTCCCGCCTTGATTAGACTTACCGTTGAATTAAATCTCCCGTCTTAAACGACCATTCGAAACTAAGTTGTTCAATGCAGTGAATTAATTTAAGTACACAACACGCAGTATAGGCCTATATTTGAGTGAAAATTTCAAAGTAAAGCTATATATTTCGCGGGCATTCAAGCTACAAGAATTTCTACTTATAGTGCTTGCTATTTTCATTCCTTCTTTTCATTCCTTCTTTTCATTCCTTCTTTTCGTTCCTTCTTTTCATTCCTTCTTTTCATTCCTTCTTTTCATTCCTTTCTCTCATTCCTTTTTATCATTCCTTTTTTCAATCTTTCTTTTCACTCCTTCTTTTCATTCCTTCTTTTCATTCCTGCTTTTCATTCCTTCTTTTCATTCCTTCTTTTCATTCCTGCTTCTCATTCCTTCTTTTCATTCCTTCTTTTGGTTCCTTCTTTTCATTCCTGCTTTTCATTCCTGCTTTTTACTCCTTCTTTTCATTCCTTCTTTTCGTTCCTTCTTTTCATTTCTGCTCTTCATTCCTTCTTTTCATTCCTTCTTTTCATTCCTTCTTTTCATTCCTTCTTTTCGTTCCTTCTTTTCATTCCTTCTTTTCATTCCTTTTTTTCATTCCTTCCTTTCATTCCTTTTTATTATTCCTTTTTTTCAATCATTCTTTTCATTTTTTCTTCTCATTCCTTCTTTTCATTCCTTCTTTTCATTCCTTCTTTTCACTCCCATGTAAATTTCAGCAGCGGAAGTGCTCGTAATTTCTTCAATTTTCAGAGAGAAACAGAAAACCAGAATCAAACTGTAAACTGACAAGCCCTTCTAAAATACACAGAAAATCTCCGTCAAATTTTTCTTTAGGTGGTAATATTTGTTAATTTGGATCTTTAAAGTGGTTGTAATATAAATTATATCATGAAACAAAAGTACTTTTTGTGTTTCAACAAATTATTATTATATCTGAAATATGCAGTCATAAAAAAAGCCTTTGATCAATTAAGAATTTCATCACATGAATCAAAATTTTTATTAAGTCAGAATCCTGAATTCCCGTGAACTCCCGTGCCACAGACAAACACGAGCGCCGCTCCCTGGAATTTCTCACCACAACAAACGCATCACAATTTCTCATCACAACAAACGCATCACAATTTCTCACCACAACAAACGCATCACAATTTCTCATCACAACAAACGCATCACAATTTCTCACCACAACAAACGCATCACAATTTCTCACCACAACAAACGCATCACAATTTCTCACCACAACAAACGCATCACAATTTCTCACCACAACAAACGCATCACAATTTCTCCTCACAACAAACGCATCACAATTTCTCACCACAACAAACGCATCACAATTTCTCATCACAACAAACGCATCACAATTTCTCATCACAACAAAAGCATCACAATTTCTCATCACAACAAACGCATCACAATTTCTCCTCACAACAAACGCATCACAATTTCTCACCACAACAAACGCATCACAATTTCTCCTAACAACAAACGCATCACAATTTCTCCTCACAACAAACGCATCACAATTTCTCACCACAACAAACGCATCACAATTTCTCACCACAACAAACGCATCACAATTTCTCACCACAACAAACGCATCACAATTTCTCACCACAACAAACGCATCACAATTTCTCATCACAACAAACGCATCACAATTTCTCATCACAACAAACGCATCACAATTTCTCACCACAACAAAAGCATCACAATTTCTCCTCACAACAAACGCATCACAATTTCTCCTCACAACAAACGCATCACAATTTCTCATCACAACAAAAGTTTAGCCGCAAAGTTTCGATAACTTTTTGAAATTGCCCGGAAACAGTTCTGCTGATCCGCAGGCTTCATCGGGAACAAAAGAATGAGATTGTCACAAAAGTTGCAGCGAATAAACATTTTGACGGCAGAATTTTATGCGTGGACTTTCCAAACCTTAACTCAATGTCGGAAAATGTTTGGATAAATTTTTTGAATTGAATTGTCTACGATGCAAAAATATTATTTCACCATAGAGAGAGAAATGGAGTTTCCAGAGAATGTACGCATAAAATTTAACGACAAATGTTCCAACTCGAGATTTAACATCGTCATTTGCATGACACAACTGTATCTTATTAATGAATGCCATAACTGAATTAATCGCTTACATGGGCTTCTAGTCTTTTTTTTTAATCAGACAATTTTTGGGTTAAGATAACGTTTGAGGGAATTTTTAATGAATAGAGATAGACTAAAATTCTAACGTGAAAATAGCCAATGGGGGAATTTTTATTGTTAGGTTGGAATCTGAGGTCGGTCTAGCGGAATCCCAGTCAAACTTTCTCAATAAGCATCTGTAATACGTAGCAGCCGTCCAAGCATGGTTTCTACATAGTGAATATTTATATAGTAGAAACCATATAGTATAGCTTTCTCTACGTTAGAATTTTAGTATCTCTATAATCATAAAAATTCCCTATGGAATTATATTATTGGTGGAATTAAATAAGATATAAATCTATAATATGAATCCAAATTATAGATGCGACGGCAAAAGAGTTAGACTGGAGTATCGACAGCGTAGGGCACCAGGAGCGTAGACCTTTTAGGAGCCGTAGGGCTTCAAAATCTCGATTAGGGAGTCATAGATTCGAATAATTATTTAGATATTTTCAATTCGCTCCTTCAAAACTTGCAGAAACGAGTATTTTAAAGGTTTATTCCGTGATCATCATTCACGAACTCTATTCACGCACAGGGTTAACTCACGGCTCTTCAACACTTCGACTGCGGCAGGTAAAATTGAGTCTAACATTGAACTCAAACTCGAAGTCAATTGTAGTAAGCAATGTTAAAAACAGCAAACATTAACTGGGTCGTGCCTTCATTTAGTTTTGATAAAGTATTTATGAAAATTTAGTTAGTGACTGCAGGTCGGTCACCAGCATTATGAAAATCCTCTCCGTGTACCACCGGTGGCGCACGTCGCAGTCAAAGTGTTAACTAGAATTTTTCTTCCCGAGGGCTTTTAATTCCTGCAGATTACCTCCCTGCCAATGGCAAAATTTCCTTCTGATTCGGTTTCGTGAAATTAAATTAAAATTATCCCTGTAATTTCTTTCTCGCATAAATTTTTGAAACGCAACTTAAATTTCACACAAGCCTTTCGGCTGGATTAGCTCAAACTGTCATCAGGGAACAGATATAAATTTTTGGAACCCCTTGTAGTACCTGCCGTTTATGCTCTGCAGAATAAAATTTTTTATTTTCTTTACTTACAAGAATAGAAATTTTTATTCTATTGAGTACAGAAATTGGATTTATTAATGAGAGTTCAAAGAGTACAGGAACATATTGGGGAATGTAATGAAATTTGAATGGAGAGTGTGTAATCATACAAGGACCTTTCTTACACATCCAACATGCACTGTTTGTATCTTTCTTCCTCGCATTTTACATCAATGGCATCATTGTGCAAGGTTCACCGTGAGAATTTCTCTCGTACTTTGCATATTTTGCATTTAAAACTTTCCCTCACTTTACACCAATTAAATTATCATGGATAAATATTTATGCTTCGCTTCTTGCAAATCCTAATCATAAATAAAAGAGCAAGAAAGTCGCTTTTAAATCCAACATTCCTATTAAAACAGTCAAACATTAAAAGAAGAACGTTTCGACCGGGAAGGTCATTTTCAACTTCTGTCGGTAGAAAATCGCAAATTCAGTCAAATTTCAAGTAAAATGTTCGACGAAGAAAATGTTACACTACTCTTTTTTCCTCGTCTAACATTTTACTTGAATTGTTACTGAATTTGTAATTTTCAACCGACAGAAGTTGAAAATGCCCTTACGGGTCGAAACGTTCTTCTTTTAATGTTTGACGGTTTTGATAAGAATGTTGGATTTAAAAGTGATTCTCTTTGTTCTTTTATTTATAATTGAAATCACCATAGTACTGATTTCTTTCTCTACTTCCATTTTTGCTGAATATCCATCCTCCGTAATAGAGCGATAAGGAAACCATTACATCATAATTAAACTGATTTTCTTTGCAAAAAGTGTTAAGCAAAATTAACGTAGTTAGCCGGACTTGCTGCTCCGCCTAACGCGTTGCTGTTCAATTAAATTTTTCTTAAGTTCATAAGCTCGAAATTCAAGCGCTTGTTTAGAATCTGCGGAGTTTACTGTGAGAATTTCTTGTAGTTGTTTACATGTGTAATTTCCTGTTGGAAATTCTTGTACCTGTTTACAATCTGCAAAATTTATTTCCGGAAATTCGAGCAGTTGCTGACAATCTACAGAATTTGCACGCAGTAATTCATGCATTTTTTGACAATTTGTAAAATTTACTATCGGAAATTATTGCAGTTGCCGACAATCTATAAAATTTACACTCGGAAATGTATGTAGTTGCTGACGATCTACACAATTTGCACTCGAAAATTCATGCAGTTGCTTACAATCTACAAAGTTTACGCTGCCAGGTTTTCATAAGATGAGAGGTTACGCCCTCGCAAGCCCCATTAACCTCCTCCCATCAACTCAGATACAGAAGTTAATCTTGATTTAATAATGCGAAGTTGAGAGTCCCACATGACGAGAAATGTGGCAGAAATAGCCGTGAAGTTCCTTCAGATCACTGATCAAGTGTCGCAACAGAGCTCCAAATTATTGTCCAAGTATTTTCAAATGTCGCAACAGAGCTCTAAATCATTGTCCTAGTATTTTCAAATGTCGCAACAGAGCGCTAAATCATTGTCCTAGTATTGTCAAATGTCGCAACAGAGCTCTAAATCATTGTCCTAGTATTGTGAAATGTCGCAACAGAGCTCTAAATCATTGTCGTAGTATTGTCAAATGTCGCAAAAGAGCTCTTAATCATTGTCCTAGTATTGTCAAATGTCGCAACAGAGCTCCAAATCATTGTCCTAGTATTGTCCAATGTCGCAACAGAGCTCCAAGTCCGTGTCCTAGTATTTTCAAATGTCGCAACAGAGCTTTGTTTTTTAAAATGTCGTATAGTAAGTGTTCTTATATGCTACACACACATGAGTATAGCAATACCCATGTCACTAGTCGGAATAAAACGATTGAGGTCAAAAGATCCTAAAAGATCAACACGGGCCAAGAGTCAAAGGTGATTAACGTCTATCTATTGATCAGTCCTATTTGTCGTACGGCTGATCTGCGTAGCTTTTGAGGGAGAGAGGAAGTCCAACGCTGATCAGTAAATTAATAACTTAGTTTAGATTAAGTTTTAATTAGTTTAAGTTAGTTAAATAGTAAATTTACTTCAACGCTGATCAGTTAATTTAGTTACTTAGTTTAGATTCATTGTTAATTTTCGATTTATTGGTTTCTATGAATAAAATGGGTCATTTATTAGCATTTTCTAGGCTTTTAAATTTTTGTGAATCTGCGATTCAGGCAAAGTGAACATCTGCTTAATATAGAAGTGAAAGATTTTCTTCTTGTTTAATTTAATTTGGAAAAACCAACATTCCAGGCTCAAATGCAAACCAGAAGCGCAAATTCAATGCAATCACCAACGGAGACATGGATGATATTTCAACTGTCAATATTATCCTGTACTGCACATATCCGTATCTGTGCCATATTACGTATAAATCACACGAATTTAACAATTTTCATACCCAGTTATAAATAATCGCAAGGAAAGTTCGAAACGTTAAGCCCACAATAGCAACCTAGGTCTTTTACCAACTCAACAGCAATAAACCTCACTTCTAAAACTCCACAAATCCTTTGTTAAAAAGGCAGTGACTTCAAACTTCCAATGATGTCAGACGCAGCCTCCGAATAATCATAAACTTTTTCAGTATTTGCTCAATCGATGTCACTTTTGACATGTGAAAGTAACTTCCAGTTGTCGACAACAACGTACTTCGGGAAATTTTGAGGATTCTCGACATGGCAAAACAAGCTCAACTGGCCCGGTCTGATGAGTATGTTCAGTTTCTTGCAGAAATTGAGATGTGCGTGAAAAATGACGCTAAAGTTGAGGCAGTTGCTCGGTTTTTGTAAAATAATTTGTTTGTTCTAGGGTGCATGACGTTGATTCAGCGAAGTATAAGTATATATATAAGTTGGCCATGCATTACAATGGCCCTTTCCTCACAGAAAAGCACTCTAGGAGGAAGAAACTTCACTCACACTTTCAACAGAGCTGAGAGATCGACGTGAATTGATAATCCTCGTCCTCGGGAGAGTTCATGTGAACGCCACGTCACTCAGATGTCGTCATGTAACTCCGATCGAACACGCCACAGCAAACACGTCGACGCTTTCAAACACGTCACACCATTCCAGAGCGACGCCTTCGGATCTCGTCACGGAAAACATCTGAGGGTCGCGATCGTAATTCCTCCAGAACACGAGTCCAAAAACGGCTCAAGTTTCAGACAAGTGGAGGAGTGGAATTCCGCCTCTTGTTGCACTGAGATAGAAGAAAATGTACCTTAGATATATTTTCGGCAGGAAATATGTGAACTGGGTTTTGTGTTCAAGGATTCGATCGAAAAGAAGAGCTTCCTCCTCGAAAATGTAGGAAAAATGTTCGAAAAAGTTTGCTTATGAGAATTTACCCATCAATCAACCCGGATCTTTCATTGAGTGTATCAGCCTACGCACCACAAATAGCACAAGGGAAATAATGAGTGCAAAAGCGTAGGGACTAAATCAGATGTACTTAATCTATCGAACAACTATTTGGTTGTGCTTCATTTCCAAAGATAAAAACAGATTTCATTTTTTGCTTCCTGGAATGTGGAGTACACTAAGAACACCTTTCACAATACGCAGGTGTAAGAAAGCTGTAAAAAATACGCTTTAAGATAATGAGCGTTCGTTGCTTTTTAATTAAAACATATTTGTAAGTTTCTCAGCACCAGAGGTCAGCCTGAGGAGCAGTGCGAGCTGAGTCGCGTAGTGAATTCAAGAAGAAAGTCAGAACTCCGTGAGGAATAGAAATATCCAGGACGCAGATTAGTCTGAACAGAAAAAGGTGAATTGGCAATTGAAAATATCAAACTGCGCAAAATCAGTTTAGCTAAGATGAGCGGTGTTGCAATGGATGAATTCTAGCCAAAGAAGCCATGTTAGCTTGAGCTTCATTCTAGAAGGGTTAGCTGCAGTTGAAAACCGCTTTGGACTGGGTGAAGGCAAAATAAAGAAGTGGGCTGAGCATCAGTAAAATTAGGTAAGGCAAACTGAGATGATTGAAGAAATGAGGTGAATGGCATTCACACCGGCAGGGTGAGCTCAAGCTGGCAGGGAAGTACTGAGAAGTGGAGTGGATCTTTCAGGATCACTCCACTGTCACAATCGAGTTGTTTTCAATTTTCAGATTCTCAACTTAAATAATTTTCTTAATTCAATTTTCAGCTTCTTAACTTAAGGAAAGAAGAAAGAAAGAACAAAAAATCAGTTTAATTCTAATGAAGATGATGCAAGAATCGTCATTGGTTTTTAAAATGCCTTAACATGAAGATCCTTAGTTGACATACAGACATGAGTATCGTAATACCCATGTCAATGGTCGTAAGAAATGATTGAAAGAAATGTACGGAAAAATGGGTGAGAGGAAGTGGGTGGGTGAGCAGCAAGCGCAGTGAGTATAAGACCCTCCAACTTTTTCTACTCGTCTTCTCCGTTTGCTGTCCGCGACAGAGCTGCATCCTGGTGAAAATACTGCAGGTAATTACCTGGGATCGAACCAGGATGTTTTTGAACAAAGACTGCAGATGGCGAATGAGGGTGAGACAAGTTAAGGATAAAATACAAACTGCTCTCATGAAGTGATACAGATAAGATTGAAAGCAGAACCAATATATAAATGAGCATTTTGTATTCTTTTTCTTGGCAAACGTTTCGGAATATTATAATTCTATCTTCAGTGCTGAAACATAAGAAAAGAGATACATTCTGAGGCCCACAGTGTTTACGGAAGTACGCTCACAAGCCGTGAAAGTGATCAAATAAAATATAGAGTGATTATTGAAAGAAACAATGGAATTGACGCTATTTTAACTTTTGAGGAGAAACTCACGTTGAGAGGAAACGGAAACCAGGAATACAACATCAAACTTTTTAATTAATTCTCATGGGAGCAAAATCCTAGCTAGGGATCGGAACGAGGGAGACGAAAAATTATGAGAAATGATGAGAAAATAATGAGAAAATTATGAGGAAATCCTAGCGTTTGATAGGAACGAGGGAGACGAGAAATTATGAGAAATAAAGATATTGTGGTAGTTCAGAGCTCAGCATTAGTTCTCTGCTTGGTTCCTCACAACATTAATGCAAATAAAAGTTATTAAAATTGCCCGTTCTTCCCCCAGCCAGTAAGGGGTGAAGAAAGCAAAAATAAAAAATTGAGCAGCATTTCAAATTTTTCCAGTCTCTCGCGTATCACAGAGCGGCTGCCGCTCAAAGTCGTTTCTTTTTAAGAGTAGGGACGAAACTCGATTTAAGAACATTATTTTAGCATTCTCAGGTAGCAGTGACTTTCGTAATTCGAGTCAGGACTCAACAATACCTGTTCGAAATTCGAGTCAAGACTGAACAATAACTGTTCGAAATTCGAGTCAGGACTCAGCAATACCTGTTCGAAATTCGAGTCAAGACTCAACAATAACTGTTCGTAATTCGAGTCAGGACTCAACAATAACTGTTCTTAATTCGAGTCAGGACTCAACAATACCTGTTCGTAATTCGAGTCATTACTCAACAATAAATTAGTTGAACGTGAGGTCTAAACTGCACCTGGGTAGGCGATATATGGCGGTAGACCTCGCGCTATAGCAGCACCGGCGATATATGGCGGTAGACCTCGCGCTATAGCAGCACCGGCGATATATGGCGGTAGACCTCGCGCTATAGCAGCACTGTGTCGTCTTACGTCAACGTGCTTTGGATTCCAGCGCCGACGCTTCACTTACTGAGGGAAGTGGAGATAACGAGGCTGAAAATCTTGTTACATCGTGAGGAGTCACCTTCCCATGATTAACACTGCCCGTTTGACTAAGGAAAATGCTTAGATTCGCCTTGAAATAGCGCAAAATATGAGATCGTACCAATTTTTTAAAGATAAGGAAAATGCTTGGGCACGCAGTGAAATGGCATAAAATCTGAAACGAATGCTAGTCTACGATCTCAGCAATTTTTTAAAGAAATGGAAAATGTTTGGGCACGCAATGAAATGGCATAAAATCTGAAATTAATGCTTGATCTCGACCTGGGTGATTTTTTTAACAACTCTTCACTGTTTTGTTTCCACTTTTCACGCTCAACTTACCCCCGTAAATTTTGTTTGCCAAGCACGATACTGAATGGCAAATATTTCATTTTAATCAATCTTACGGAGAAATCATTTTGTACCCTGAAAACTAAGGAAACTTTCTTGGCACCCTTGTTGTCTTAATTCTGACAAGGAATGTTAGAGGAAGTTTAAATTCGTTGTCTAAATTCTGTGCGCTGCGAGATTGTTTTCTCAGTAACCTCGCAGCAGCGCTTGCATGTCTTTTGAGTCTTTGTCCTGATGTAAGAAGAAAGACTCCTTTGACTTTACCAGCAAATGTTATTTCGTAGCCGGAATTGTTAAGGGCCTCAGAGAGGTCCCAATTCGCCTTTCCAGAGGAAGAAATAAAGTTGTTCAGTCGCTATTAATTGTAAAAGAAACTATAGCATGTAAGGCCCCTTTGGGATCTTTTCCAGATATGTCCCGCCACTAATGCAACACATAAGTTCACCCACTTGTAACTTTCGAAATAATGCACCTATCGACTTCAAATTACTCTTAAACGAAAGAATGTTTTAATATTTCGTTTCAGAGTAATTTAAGGTGCTTTATTTTGAAAGTCCCTAGTGGGTGAACTTATGTGTTGCATAAGTGGCGGGACATATCTGGAAAAGATCCGCCCTCTGTACCTCCCTCAGCAAATGTTATTCTCAATCGATGCCAACTTGTGCGATTGCTGTAAAAGATGTCCCTGAAAAAGAGATGAATAATCTAAAATTTATGTCCATTCAACTCGCCCACGATCCTTCATTTTTTAATTAGATAAAACTAAAGTAAATGGTGAAATTTTTGTGTAATTACTGTTCGATTATAGTGAAATAAGCTCATAATTCTTCACTGTCGTTTGAGTGTAAGTAGTTTAACCGAATTTCAGAATGACATTTTTCCGTCTCACGGAAACCAACAAGTGGTAAGATTTCTATCAAAGAAGCCAGCGCCGCAACACTCAGCCTCTTTCTTAATAACTGCGCGTAATGGTTTTCAAAGTCCAAAGCTTCAAATTTTTTAATCAGGAAACTTTTTCCTTACGGCCAATTAAGACCTCCAGTGTTCTGCTCAACTTTTCTTCCATGCACGTCATTCACTTCCAAGTCCTAGAATTGAATGATGAATTCCAAGTCCTAGAATCCCAAGTCCTAGAATCCCAAGCCATAGACACCTAAGTCCTAGAATCCCAAGTCCTATAATCCCAAGTCTTAGAATCCCAAGTCCTAGAATCCCAAGTCCGAGAATCCCAAGTCCAAGACACCCAAGTCCTAGAATCCCAAGTCCTAGAATCCCAAGTCCTAGAATCCCAAGTCCTAGAACCCCAAGTCCTAGAATATGAAGGCAGGCAGAGCCAAGGAGATGGTCTTGGAAGTTGGGGGCTTAAACGTACGTATCAGAGAAACTTATTTTGTACCCCACCGAAGTATCCGGTTCAGGTTCGACATATTAAGTCGGGATACTACATTTTATCATTTCTTATCATTTTATTGTTTTAATCATCTATTTCAATTTGTAACCCGGTCTCATGATATCAGCCCTTCTTACTGAGTACCATGAGCTATAGCTTGCGGACTCCAAAATTCTGAACAGACATTAGAAGTTTCGGGTTTCAAATTTCCGAAAGATTATATTCATGTTTCTATTTTAGTTAGGTTTAGTTTTAGTTAATAATAGTTACCAACTGAGAATCTTTGCGTTGGGACATTTTGAATTAAACTAATTTGAACCAATGATTTTTCTAGCGCCGGGCTGTAAAATTTTTTGTGCATTAATATCAGGGCGAATAAACTTATTATAAGTAAACTAATTTGCATGATTAATTTATAAGTATTTTGTTATTATTTTTTTATAATTAATGTTTTTAATGTTTAAAATTAATATTTGTAATATTTAAAATGGACTTTTGTGATATTTAAAATTGACATTTGTAATATTTAAAATGAATATTTTTATTTCAAAATTTCCAGCCGTAAGAGGAACTATTCTAAAATCTTTTTCGTATCTGCATCGTGTGCACGCCCGTACATCGGCTCCGGCAGCTGACACAAAAATTCATGTCATTCTGCGTTGCTAATTAATCTCTGGATAAAGAATTAACTTCCAGAGGCAACAAGAAACTCGAATGATTTTCGCAGGAATTACAATGGAATAGTGAATCGTTTCCCAGATGATATCACAAAATGCATCGCTATCGCTACAGCACATAAAAAACGGCACTACCAAGTAATCGGTAAATTATATTAATCTAGTATACAGGGCCCGTGAAAAATGACGGAATTTAATATTTCCCTTCCATAAATCCTCCAGATGTGGATGCTAAACAAAAATATCCATCTCAATAGTACCCGCGATAAAAATCTTCTTGTACATGTGCACTGGTGAAAGTCGCAAAACAGACACCGTCATTAAGCACCCTTATGTGCGTCACATAGAGACGGAAGAAACGAACACCAAACAAACATATAAATAAATAAACACAAAAGGAATATTATCAGGTAAAAAAATTCCCGCATTACTCGATGTCTCACTCAAACATAATATTATTTAGTGCGGAAGACGATGCGCCCTGGTCTCGAGGAGAACCTGCAGTGTCATCTGGGAGCCAGAGATCGAATTACCTTCAAATCTTTAATAATATTATCAGGCCACACGAGCTGCAACACATTCAGAACCGGTCGAATGGCACGTGTTTATTTGGGTCGCATCAGATGCAATCAATTCTGAATAGATCGTGTTTCTGCACATCGTTAATTAAGTCGCATCAGGGGCATTAATTCTGGAAATGGTCGAGTCGCGAAAGCATATTTCAGTCGCATCAGATGCTATGATTTCGGAACTAATCATTTGCATGCACATCTTTAATTTAATTACATATTTCAGATGCAACAAGTTTGAAAAGGGTTAAATCACAGTTTAGAAAATGGTTAAATCGCACATATTCATTGAAAGATCACATGAGATGCAGTTATTTCGGAAATAACCGAATAGCAGACTTTTATTCTAGTCACATAAGGAGCACTCATTTCAGAACAGATCGTGTGTCTGTATGTTTATTTTAATCACACCACATGCAATCATTTCGTAGCAGGTCGCATGCAAGTGCATGGTCAATTATTTAGTCGGCCCAGATGCAACAATGTTAATTAGTCTGGAGAACGAATTAACTTCGAGAGTCAACAAAAGACGTGAATTATTTTTTGCAGGACACCATGGAATAGTGAATAAGTTTCCATAAGACGTGACAAACATTTTGCTATCGCTACAGCACGGTAACACTGCGATAAATCGCCGCTATTGAAATTCTCAGAGCTTCGTGAAAGCTCACAACACTCATCAGACACCATTTTCTTTTGGGTGTACGACAATAAGTTAAGAATAAAAATAAGCTCATGTCTCCGTTACCAGGACAATGGTGTCCATAGGCAGGAAGGAGGAAGGCTCCATTTGGTTTGAAATTGAGGGAACGAGGGACTTATGCACAAAGCGTGTTCTCAGATCCAGTGCATAAAAAACTAAATTGAAAGAAGTTCATTTACAAGATAGAAGTAGAAAAAAAATAGGTTTTGAAAAAATGATAGCAAAGGCCGTCAAAAGATACTCCGGAACGAAAAAATTACTCATTCTAATTCAGGAAAAGAAAGGTCTACCTAATCAACGACATGGGACCTCACGTCTTCCTCCTGATAGCGCAAACTCCCATAGACACAGAAGTGGTTTATCCTTAAAGGTGAGGGGCGTACAACGACGTTAGAGGTGTTATAAATAAAAACCTTGTGATTTGACGTATTAACTACAAAAAAACAGCTTTTCATAACAAATTGGAAAAATATGATGATGTCGTGACCAAAGTCGTGACGTATTACGTACAAGTTAGGCAGAAACACATGGAACAGCGTCATAATGACACAAAACTGCGAATAACAAGAAATAACTGTGGGTGTGTGTGAATTTCTGTATGTATGTGTGTGAGTGCGCTGAGATTCATCATTCATGTTTCTTGTTGACGTGGTCACTCTGCCTCGGGGGATCCCCTTTAACTGCTGCTTGACGGACGAGCGAGAGAGATCATTCTGCAAACGTCGTTTTGTAATGAAATCTTTACCGTGGTAGAAAACGTTTTCAAGTTTAGTTTAAAATCAATCTTGAATTTGGAATAGAATTTGAATTTTGAACTAAATTTAGACTAATTAAAACCTTTGAGTATTCATATTGATAAATATCTGCTTGTACTTTTTGCAGTCTTGGTCGTAGAGTATTTTTTTCCTACGACGGGCTGAAGTGCTCGACGAGCGTATCTGCGATACAGTTTTTCCCAACGCACGGATACAAAAATACGTTCTACACGGATACAAAATACGGGTACAAAACTATAAGTGCTAGGATATATGCATATCACGGTAGAGGAAACAAGGTAGGGTCATTTCTATGTGAGAAAATACACCTCCACTTGTTCGGCTAGCCTATAGCAAGGCTTTATTTCAAACCAACTTTATGACGTCACCAAAACGCCATGTCGTTAGGCCAATAGGGGAGCCAGATTTGGGGGTAGCAGTGCTTCCAGATGCAATATGAGCGCTGCTATTAATTCGTTGCCGTGACGTCAGCAAAACCACACCGTCAACGAAAAAATGACTGGTTTGAACGTGGCTCTTTTCCTCTACCGTGATACATATACTCGTACTTGTTTGGTGTCGTCATTTTGAGTGTCAATAAAGTAAAAATTTAAAAAAATTGGTAGCCTCTGCCACAGATAAGCTCAAAGCATATTTCCAGTTATTCAAGCAAGTAAATTCTTTTCAATAAAACCTATTTCAGCCTTCTAGGACTAATATTTTTTGCATTTTAAATCGGCTTCTTTCTTAGCGGACACCTCTTCAATTACCAATCCTAATTAGAAAACTGTATTTACGTGCTACGTATCTCGAAAGTTGTCGATCGCCATCATTTTTTGACCATCCGTATTCTGTACACAACATTGCCTTCTACACTAATTAACACAAGGTCACAAGATACGAAGCGTGGGCGTCACTTGCGCAGCATCACAGATACGAGCAAACGAGAGCTGGCTCGTAAAGTTACAGCGACTGTACACTCGGCTCAAATATGTGCGAGAAATGAGAGTCTCGGAGGACCCTTAGACGTCAATAAATATTCCGCTCTGAACTCGGCCGAAAGAAATACGCAAAAGTACCGGAATCCTTCGACCGGAAGATGAGTCCGCAAACTCTCATAAATCTTGCAGAATGAATTCTCGTTATGAGAAATTTTAGCGGGCGTCCAAACGAACGTCGTGATGGAAATGGAGAAATGTGTTTTTCCCTTTAAAGTATTTCCCGTTAGTAAGTTCCCTGTTTGAGCATTTGATGTAATCACTTTTAACAGGAACTCATGGTAAGGTGATTTTCTGTTACCTGTTTTTCAGGTATAAAATAACTCAGAGTGTGCTTAAAGCAAGTGTAGGACCAAAAATAATGATAGTATTATAAGAACAATTATTGTTCCTAAATAATTATATTAATAACAACAAAAATAAGTTCATACCTACATGTATTAGTGGGTAGCATTAATTTTTTTATCTCAAATACTTGAATAATTTCTAAATACGTGGGTGTTTGTAACATCCTCGGATTTACCAGGAGGAAATTCTACATATGCAAGTAATTTTGAAAATATTCAAGTATTTGAGATAAAAAATGTTAAGGGAAACTAATGAGCAGAGATGGGAAGTGTGGAAATACGAGCTCTGCATGGCTTGTGGGCAACCGCAAGAGTGTTGAACGAACTTTAATTACTGGAGTTCTTCATCGCAAATTCAATGAGAATTTTCCTCCATCCTAATTAATTTCTCCTCAAGATAGAGTCTATTGCTGGTGTGAGCTAACCCCAAACCATCAATTATAAAGATGTTATAAATAGTAATGGTAATAGTAATAATAATAATAATATAAATATTCGCACGTTGTGAGTGGTATGAGATCCGACAGCTCAGGGGAAAAGTGCATCGAAAAATGCACATTAATTTACTATATCTCGTTGGGGAGTAGCAGTAGATATACAGTACACAGTAGAGATACAGTACACAGTGGAGATACAGTACACAGTGGAGATGCAGTATAATACAGAAACAGATGCAGTATTTAAAATAATTTTTAAACTGGAAAATTTTTACTGTTAAACTTCGACTTTGTCGTGTTTGGAGGGAACCCATCTTACATGAAGAAATGCCAGCCCTCACAGATAGATATAAGTTTCACATAGAACGAATAAATAAGTAACGATAGATTGCCATTGAGTTAATTTTGGTTTGCGGTTAGTGTTCTGCGGAGCGTAAATTTCAAAATATTTTTTGAGAAAAAACTTGAAAAAAATGATTTCAAGTAGTGTCGGATTTGAAATTCTCATTTTCAGGATGAACTGATGATAATGATTCAAATTTAATTTGTACCTCAACAAAAAAATTTTCTTGACTCACAGAAGCTTCAATTTCATTCAGCAATCCATCCATAAATCAACAATTTTTTGACTCACAAAAACTTAAATTTTATTCACCAATCCATCCATAAATCAAAAATTCTTTTGACTCACAGAAGCAATTTTATTCATCAATCCATCCATAAATCCCGAATTGCAATCGCATGGACGACATGAGCCAGTCAACGTTCTCCATTACAGAGTCTTTGCAAAGAATTACGAGCTAAAAAATGATGCAAAAATAATCCAAACTAGTACAAATTACTACAAGCTATTTTTTGCACGTGATGCCAACGTCAACGCTAACTTTGAGCAAACCCAGGCACTTAGCTTGCTTAGAAACAAAAGAATTTGAAAAAAAACAGTAAACAGAGCTACTGAGAGCCTGTGTGGGTGTGGTAAGCTGCTAGTCCGAGTATTTAATTGATTTTACATATTTAATGCGTTGATGCCGGTGTTTCGTTGGAAGTAATTTTTAGTCAAGAAAAATTTTTTTTTTTTTTTCAAGCAATATGGCATCCAGAATACAGGTGTATAAACAATACCTCAAAAGCCGGCGAATGGTCAAAAGTATTTTCTCTTTTTAAGAAAGAACCATTTTTTTCAAGCAATATGGCATCCAGAGTACTGCATTACAACAATACCTCAACAAGTCAAAGTAGATCCGTTAATTCCACAGAAAATTTTTCACCAGCTTGCTGTCTTCCCTCTTGCATCTCTGAGTTTGGAACGTACATAGAATTTGAAAACAACGGCGTTGTGTTAAAATATTTTCAACCTTTTGAGACAGTAGAGCACAGAAAAGTTCAGTAAATTTCAAAGCCTCTTATGTAAGCAATTCAACATAGAAGTAGGTATAAAGTGGAGCTGTAGGAGACATGAAAGGAACAAAAACTCTCTAGTATGCTCTATTTTTAATTTTCTTGGTGAAGTGACGTCATAAACCTTTTGATAGAAAAATAAACGTGTTCTATTTCCAACGTTTCAGCTTCAACGGTGCGTCGCAAAACCAAACCAATCCCTAAAGAGGAACTAAAATTTTCCCTACTCCACTATACAGTTTGTCCCACAAAACCCGAGCCGAGTATTTATTTTCCCGTATCAGTAATACCATCAAAAGAATACCATAAGAGTTTAATTTCTAGCAAAATTATTCTTCAAAATTAACCTATAGAAAAAAAGTATTACTGATTATGATGGTATTACTGATATGGGAAAATAAATACTCGGTTCGGGTTTTTGTGGGACATATTACGTGGAGAAAAATATCTTTACTAACTATTGCTAGTCAGAGTAATTTCGGAGATTGATTCCTCATTCATCACAACAACACGCAAGCAACCTTTTTGACTTCAAGATCAACAGTCTTTTTTATTCTATTCTTTATTTCATTTAATTCTAGATCAAAGGTTATTCTTCAAGATCAACAGACTTTCATCTTCAAGACCAGGCTCTGATGAATCCTAGATCAACAGTTATTATTCAAGATCAACAGTCTTTTCGTCTTCCAGACCAGACCCTAAATTCCAAGTTAACGCAACGATTATTCGTACTTGATTTTGAGTGCACCGATCCTCTTGACATCTTCGTTTCAGCACAACTCCCAATTTATTTTAGTCAGGGACTCGATGGAGTGTCCCAGCCAAAGCCCTTAAATTATTCGAGATTAAAAGAAGACAAACAGTCTCGTGGTCGTGACGGGAGGTAAATGTGATACGCGAGGGGAATAGAGCTTCTGCAAGAGTATCAATAGTTCAGCAAGAGCATCAAGAGTTCTCCAAGAGCATCAATACTTCAGCAAGAGCATCAAGAGTTTTCCAAGAGCATCAATAGTTCAGCAAAAGTATCCCTAGTTCAGCGAGAACATCAATTGTTCAGCAAGAGCATCAATAGTTCTCCAAGAGCATCAAAAGTTTGGTAAGAGTATCAATAGTTCAGCAAGAGTATCAATACTCGTAGTTCAGCAAGAGTATCAATAGTTCAGCATGAACATCAATACCTGACCAAGAGCATCAGTAATTTAGCAAAAGCACCAATAGTTCAGCAAGAGCCCAACAGTCGAGCGCGACAAGTCCACTTGGCAGTCCGACATATCGATCAAGTGAGAGACATTTCCCGTCACGGAGGATCAGCTCACAAGCCATCCCAGATCAATGCTTGTGTACGAAAGCCGACGTCAACGGAGGCTACTCCTCAACACACTTGATTCGTCAGCTTTAATGAAATGCAATAGAAGAACTGCTAGTGGTGATGCAGCTTTTAGCGCAGCTTATTTAAACTTCGACCGCAATGTATAGCGGCCCATAGACGATCAATTTAATTGTCAATATCATTGACTCAATTTATTGATGAGATTTTTTGTTACCCACAATGTCAATTATTTGACGGTCGTCAATCAAGCCCACAGACGCTCAATCAAATTGTCAATATTCATTACCGTGAATTATATTGACCATAAAATTGACCGTCTATGGGCCGCTTAAGCCACTAGTGGCCAAGGAGGGAATTTTCTTAATGATGAATGCCGAACAGCAATCACAAACTCAATTTTCATAAATACTTAGTCAAAGCTAAATGAAAGCAGGATTCAGTTAATGTTTGCTATTTTAAAAATTGCTTACTACAAATGACTTTAAATTTCAGATGAATATTGAACTTTAGTTTAACCCATAGCAGTTAAAGTGTTAAGTCTTCTATGCAGTGATGCAAACTTCACAAGTCGGTTCTCACAGCTGTAGTTGAGATATTATTCTTGCACATATAGTTGCGCTTGATAACTTTACAATTTATACGTGTTTTCATGCAATTTCTAAGTTTTGTGATACAAAATCCAAATGATCTCTTAAGGATTGGTTGCTGTGTTTCATAACAGCCTCAGATGCGCTTTTGGTCTCATGAAATCATGTGTGAAAGTATTCTGCTTTTCAAAGAAAGTTGAAGCTGCTAATCAACCTGAATGTTTGTTCTTCTTTGATCGCAAGTGAAATAGTTGAGTTGTACTAAAATTGAATTAAAACAGAAAGTTTTATTAAATGTGTGTCGTGTATCAGTTGTTGCCGATTGCTGTCAGTTGTTCGCGTGTATTTATTTTAATAGTATATATATATAAGTTTCAGCTACTTACTGATTAACTAGAACACTGTACGTTAGATTTGTTAAAGTTTCATTCCAACTCCGAATAATTTTTAACTTTTTAGTTTTTATTTGCCACAAGAATTGGTCTGCTTGAGTCACGGTGAATTATTTTGCAATACCTCACATACATACGAACGCTTCTTCACAACCGTCACGGTGGTGTTAACAATTGTTTGCAATTTGTGAAATGCAGCCCAGTGAAATCGATATTTGTGCGTTATTTTTAAAGTGCAATTTTGTGAAATCGAGGTATAAATGAAAACTTTTCATGTATCGATAAAGAAATTCTTAGACATATAATATTCCACCAAAATTTTAAAAGCGAAGCTTACAGAGGGCGGAACTTCGGAGCTTCACTAACCTGACTCTAACATATAAGTATTTTGCCATGAGTCTAATAAAAGCTTTGTCTAGTGCATGACGTAATCAATCCACTTGAGATATTTTGCATGAAAAGTATATATCTGGGGAAATATCATGAGGAGAATGTACCATATGTGCTAAATTCCATAGGAAGTTGTTTTGCCAAGCTGCCTCAACAATTTTTCATTGCATCGACTACGAAAATCCTGAACTACTTCGCGAATCCTGAACTACTTGTGCTGAGAAGCAGTCCAGGTTTGAGACTCGTTATGGACTTGTCAATAGTATTCCAGTGCGCGTAGTTGATGTACATGTACTGGGGTATTTACGATGCCTGTTATTTCTGCTCTATAGTTGTCGGCTAATAGCTCTAAATGTGGTTACAGCTGCGTAGTTGATGTACATGTACTGGGGTATTTACGATGCCTGTTATTTCAGCTGTATAGTTGTCGGCTAATAGCTCTAAATGTGGTTACAGCTGCGTAGTTGATGTACATGTACTGGGGTATTTACGATGCCTGTTATTTCAGCTGTATAGTTGTCGGCTAATAGCTCTAAATGTGGTTACAGCCCATGCTCTAAAAATACACTTGAAATTAAAGCTGAACTTCAGTCGCCAGCATGATGCTCCTCTGTGAAATGTACTGCGACCTGTCACTCGAAATCAGTGTCATTCACTAATTTTTGCAAGAGAGCCACTTCGATTCAACGCATTGATTCAGAGAGCCGTAACTACTGCAAGTTAGCGTATATTATATTGATTATACATCAATTAATCAATTAATTTGTATTTTTTCGAGAGCCGTGAATTGAGTCATCGCGAGCCGCGTAATGAATACTACTGCTCGAGATTGTCTTTCGTGCAGCTGTTCATGGAAATATCTTGGGTGATCACCACAGTAATTGTAAACATGGCGAATAATGTCAATGTAGATATCAAGTCCTCAGTTTATTTTTTTCGTCGGGGCTTCTATGATTTTATCCGACCAAGTATTGTTTCTGCGTAGGGCGGCTGAAATAATAGATTTCACGGCGAAAAAGTAGGACTGGGTAATGTTGAGAAATTAACAGTTGCTGTAAATCAGAAGCGTCTTGAGTTTCCCGTAAAAAAATAATTCAAAGCCTCAGTTGAGAAAATGAATAGCAGTATTTCTCATTGAAAATGCAGGTCAACCTCTCATGTAAATGTAAATCACAAACTAAGGTTCACAGGAACTGGGAGGTAGTCTCCTCTCAGCTGATTTACACTCGTGTTTAAGTATTTTTCCCAATCCGCTTAATATAACGTGATCGAGTTATACTCTATTGCATTGAATCGTTAAAGGAGTACTCACGATTGTGCTATGCCGATATATTTGTCAATGACAGTAAATAAGGGTCTAATAATGATTAATATTAATTGTGTATTGTAACAATTTCAACACCACAAGTTTCAACACAGATACAGAGCTCGAATGCGTGTTCCCTTATTTTACACTGTGCTTAATTTTACAAGTTCGAGTTATGCTTTATTTTTGTGCATCAGTTCGTTAGAGGTGGACGTTCTCACGATTGCGTCATCCTGATATATCTGGTCGATGATAGTAAATAAAAGTCTAATAATAATAAGAAAAGTTGGCAGCACTCTGAAATTCATGGAGACGCAAATGTACATCATTCACAATGCAGTGAAATAGAAACCCTTCAAAATTTGTGAGGAATACTTCAAAATTCAAAGCATTTCTTGGCCCCCATTCACATGAAACACGTTCAAGTTCGGGCATTGATGCCAGAAGAATTTTGGTAAAGAAAATCTATCGTAAATGAAAGTTCGACGTCAAAGAACCCTTCTGGCGATCCCCTCTTGCCAACCTTTGCCATTCCGAGGAAAGTTTTCGTGACCTTTGAGCGCTGTATTTGCGATGCATATTGTTGTTGCAGGGAGATAGAGATGCAATTTGAAGTGCGCCCTATTTGATCTCGTGTGCAATTAGCAGCAGTTTCTTTTGTGCAGTTTGAAAATTCAAAATGGAATTCGGTTTTCCACATTGCACAGCGAAGTATGGATACGGTTGAAGTTTAGAAGGAAACTCTGTTGTGTGATGAAAGTTTTGTAGGCATCTGAAAAAATGATTTCTGCAAGAATTGTTATGGGAGAATTTGAAAATGAATGTTCTTGAAAATGTACGACTTGTCTACCTTGTGAATGATCAATGCAATATTGGAGTGACAAGAAAAAGTCACGATAACGAAAATGAAAAACAATAATGATACAAACAGAGCATACCTTGCTGCAGTAGCGCAGCCAGGGAGGGCCACGGAGGCCATGGCCCCTCCCGAAATGTTGAGCTGGGGGCCAGTTTCAGTCGCCATTTTAAGTAAAAGAATAATAAGATTGCTGATAATTAATGTCTGGCCCCCCTCCCAAAATTATTTATCGGGAATCAATGGATCCTCGGACATACTGATGGACATATTTGAGTATAGCTACTTGTGGGCTCGAATAAGTTCAGCGACTTCTAGTGAAATGACCATTTGGTGAGGCCTGTGCATTTCTTTATGGTGATAACGTAATAAGAATGAGCGCATTTAGCACAGATCTTACATCTGTCGAACTGAAGTTCAGTTGCTCTGAATTACCGCAAAGGATGAGAAAACAACTCTTAATATAACTTGATGTTAATATAACATATAACTGGCCCACACTCTACCAAATCACCGACACCATTTTTAAATCGATACTCTAATTGCTACTTTCATTGCTTCGTTATTCTTATTGCTACCATGTGTAATCATAATTCTTTCTCAACATCTTTGCCATGTATTAGCGTACCAACAGTCATTCATTGCAAAAATGAAATACGTGTTAAATTAAGCCATAGTAAAATACGTGTTAAATTAAGCCATAGTAAAATACGTGTTAAATTAAGCCATAGTGAAATACGTGTTAAATTAAGCCATAGTGAAATACGTGTTAAATTAAGCCATAGTAAAATACGTGTTAAATTAAGCCATAGTAAAATACGCGTTAAATTAAGCCATAGTAAAATACGTGTTAAATTAAGAGTTCTTGCAATGTATTGTAATTAGGCAGAGAAAGAGAGATGATGAGCTGTGAGAGAGAGACACTAATCATGAAATGTTTATTGATGAAAATGAACGTACACGAACTAAATTTTAGCTTGAAAATATGACTGCATTGATCTAGTCAGCCCGGGTGTAAGATGAATAATTATGCTCACGTAAACAATTTCCATTTATACAGGTGGTGGTATTTTACACCCAGACATCTCATTGAAGTGAGGCTTTAAAAACCGAGGTTCATAAAACTGACGTTGAAGACTGCGTCCGCAATTTTCGATTTTCACTTTAAAAAATGACCTCAAAATTATTTATAGTCAAAACATTTTTTTGTGGGAATCAAACTCACCTGACCGCCCGTACCCCGTGAACACGTTAGAAAATACCCCAAAATTAAGGTTGGCACATTTTGCCGTGTCAATCAAACTCACTTGACCACCCGTCTCCCGTAAACACGTTAAGAAATACCCTAAAACAATTTTAGGGGTATTTCTTTTGTCTTGTCAATCTTGACACAATTTTGTCTTGTCAATCGAACTCACCTGACCACCAGTATCCATGAGCTGAATCTGCTCTTCGTAGCCCTCTAGCGGCAAGTTGTAGCTGTACACCGCCGCCAGAGTGCGGTCGTAATCTCCAATGAACCTTCCAGTCACCAGCCGCACGATCAGGGCTGAAACAATAAAAAAAGGATGTTTCATTCTAATCAAGCCTGATACATAAGTATCAGATTGTGCATTGCTTTTTTCAAATGCTTTATAACTAACATCAGGATCCAATGGCGATTTCTTCAGGACAAGTCGGTACCCATTTGCGACACCTGGGTAGAGTGGGGAATTGTGGTGGCTGAGTTCTCCCTTTTCCCAACGGGGAGAATCACCGAGCGGCACTGCGAAGAAGTACGAAGAACTAGTGCAAAGAACCATAGAAGCAAGGTTCCAGAAATTGATTAATTGGAAATGGTAGGAATTGATGGTAGAATGCGGATGGAAAAACTAAATTTGTAAATGATAGGAAATGATGGTAGAATGTGAATGGAACAATATTGGCCATCGATTAAGCTAATAAATAATGCTAAAGAACTAGACGAAAAGTGATGGAAATCGATCATTTGGTTAAAGAAATGATGGTAGAATGTGGATGGAACAACTAACCATCCATCAGGCTAACAATGAATGAATAAATAGACGTATTATTAGCTGCGTCATTGTCCCTCTAATGCTTGTAGTGAAATCCTTGCGATGCTTTCATCTTCTTCATGTTTACGAGCTCCATCCCACAACTTTAGATACATCCGATACTCAAAAACTTTTCTGTTTTTACATCATCAGAAGCTCATTACATCGTCTCACAGCAGCTGTGTGGTAAAATTGGCCGTGTGTCATGACAGAAGTGTTATTCACTAATTTTTGCAAGAGAGCCACTTCGGTTAAAAGCATTGGTTGAGAGAGCCGCAGCTACTGCAAGTTGGAGTATATTTCATTTAAATTAATTTATTAATTTATAAATTTTCCGAGAGCCGTGAATTGAGTCATCGCGAGCCGAGCAATGAATGCCACTGCGGTATACTTTTGCATAGACGAGGCGTTATAAAACTTACGTTAGCAGCATTGG
Source organism: Platorchestia sp. MABIK (assembly GCA_014220935.1). Taxonomy (NCBI): domain Eukaryota; kingdom Metazoa; phylum Arthropoda; class Malacostraca; order Amphipoda; family Talitridae; genus Platorchestia; species Platorchestia sp. MABIK. The sequence goes on from JACJUY010001635.1 coordinate 111,114, forward strand.
ATGAGTGAGAATATTCTGTCTTCAAGATGACTCGTAAAGCTGAGCTCTGTCGCTGCTTATAATTAAAACGTGTGGCTCCGCTGACGAAGATCTCATTTGTTTTCGCTGATGTCTCTGCTCCGCTCTGAAATGCGTTGCTACATTTCCTAGTCTAAATCTTCTGTGAAAAAAGGCCTCTCCCTCGTTGCTATGAGCTATGCTATGACAATATAGACATAGAGGTATTTTATAAATTAAGGGGACCTCCTACCCTAAAATTGGCCAAATTTTCGAATTTCTGTTTTTGCAGTTCTGTATAGCAGATCACAAAATTGGATAAAATTCTGACAATACGAAATTGAAACTGAACATCAACGTAAGTAAAGCTTTAGAAAATCATAGCTAAAACTTATCGCAAATGTAAACCATTTTCAAACACACCTGACAAAAATACAAAGCACATTTTGTCTCAGTTTATCAGTTGACACACAAAATTCAAGCAATTATTGCTGTATATGACAGCCCAAACAACCTACACAAAGAGGCGGCGAAAGTTAGAAATGTCGGGCTGTTCATAAAGTCCACGGATCTGGTCGGCTTACCGGCCGGCTTGTTGAGCCGTCGAGTTCAAACAAAGCTGCCAGCCGTTAATTAAAGCGAGCTAATTTCCCCGTGTTTGGGTTAACGCGAAAACATTGGAGAATTGAGGCAACTGAAACAGAGTGCAGAGTTCATCTCAACTCAATGTATGAACAGCGTTGAGGGGGTACATTCATCACAAAAAGATGTTACATTCATTACAAAAAGATGTTAAACTCATTACAAAAAGATGTTAAGGGAGGTGGTTTGTTGATGGGGGGTACATTCATTGCAAAAAGATGTTACATTCATTACAAAAAGATGTTAAACTCATTACAAAAAGATGTTAAAGGGAGGTGGTTTCTTGATGGGGGTACATTCATTACAAAAAGATGTTACATTCATTACAAAAAGATGTTAAACTCATTACAAAAAGATGTTAAGGGAGGTGGTTTGTTGATGGGGGTACATTCATTACAAAAAGATGTTACATTCATTACAAAAAGATGTTAAACTCATTACAAAAAGATGTTAAGGGAGGTGGTTTGTTGATGGGGGTACATTCATTGCAAAAAGATGTAACAGTCATCACAAAAAGATGTTAAACTCATTATAAAAAGATGTTACATTCATGACCAAGGATGTTTGAATCATTCTTAAATATCTTTCTTTTAATGGGGGCGGTGAGGATCATGAAAGGAATAGATTGACGCTCAAGTTTCTAATGCCACTCCGACCACTCCTCCTACTCCTGCCACTCTAATTACTCGCTACTACTGCAACTCCCTTCACTCCTACTTCTCCCACTGCTATTAATAATATTCTACTGCTACTCATACTAATACTGTCACTGCTTCCATCGCTATGCTACAGCCATTCTTGCCCCTACTACTACTGCTGTCACTCCTGCCACTCTTATGTACTACTACTACCAGTGCTGTCACTTTTACTACTGTTGCTATTTCTACTACTGCTGGTATTCTTGCCATTCTTGCGACCAGATCCACTGCTGATACTTCTACTACCGCTGGGACTCCTACCACTTCTTGTGACTTCTCACATTGCTGCTACTTCTACTGCTGCTGGTACTCCTACCACTTCTCCAAGTTGCACTTTTGTCACTCTCACCACCCCTACCATAGTATTTCTGCGACACTACACACGAGCACACCGCAGTTCAAAATCGAGGTGAAGGAAATCAGTGAGAAACGTCGAAGATTTCTCGCCCCCATCGTGTTGAGCTCCAGGCATAGCGAAGAAAAATCAAACTTCCAAATTGGAAAAGCGTTCTGTGTTTGCATTTTTCTGTATATATGTAGGGATGTAACAATATGTTTAGGTCTTATTTAAAAAAAAACATTTTTAGGTTCAGAAGCGATCATCAGTTCATAAAATTATTTAAAATCGTTAATGTAAATCCCAAAACTTAATACCTACTTGAATAAGGAGCCACGATTAAGAGAAGTAGTGACACACTCGTCAAGGCTTACTTTCATGTAACTGCATCAGTCAAATGTCCATAAAAGTACCAAGCCATTTTGATTTTTTTAGACAAATCTCGTAAAAAAATACATGTCACTTTAGATTTATGAGGAACATTTTCGGTAGATTATATACTCTCATTAATGGGCTGCTATGATGCATTTGCACGCTTGCCTGTATTCTCTAACGGCTCTATTCTCTAACTCTCTAACTGCTCTCGAAACATCAGGTCACATCCGTCTTCCTCGTTTCTAGCTTAAACAGCTACAACATCTGAGTTATAGCCGACAGAGACAGCGAAATTAGCAGACACTAAGTTAGCAGACACCAACACTAATGGATGTCATGCGAGGTAAATACCTCATTCTTTCAGCCGAGAAAAAAACGTAAATGTTTTTTTTCTGGAGTTATGTGATGCATGAAACAATCATCCAGCAAGCCTGATGCAACATTACAGCGTCAGTCTACAATTCTGGAATTAGGTGATCCGTAAAAACAACACGCTGTAAGTCTCATGAGGTATTAATGTGAGAAGGGCTATTCGAATTTCTTCTATCCATCAAGAGGGTCTCCGTGCCGTGAAGTTTCCTCTTCCTAATGGAAAGGCAGTCCAAGAAAAGTGATATACTCTACGTACGGAACATCAAAATATTTCTTCAGAAATAAGAGATCCAAATTTAATCGTCAGAAGAAAACGGAAGATTATTTCAAGTCTTCCCTGAACACTCAGAAAGCTCATTCCTGACAGGTGTTTTGCATATCATTTACCCATTTATTATGCGGCTTATCACTAGAACGTACACCTTTTCCACATTGTCCCCAGCACAAAAGTGTCACTGTCTCAGGCTACTTTTAAAATTCAACTCTACATTGAAGGTTCTTACAGTCAACTGATCAAGAGCTGGTAACCTATAAGTTATTCTTAGATCATTAGAATGTAACACCTCTCTACAATGACCTTACTCTGCAAACACTCAATTATCTTTGATATAGCAGGTTTATCTTTGTCTGAGATTCGACTCGACAATGAAGGTTGGATATAGCAGGTTTTGCACGATCTCTCAATTCAACCGAATTCCATTTCTCCACTTTCGGATGAATTTCTCTTTCTCATTTCTCTTCCATTTCATTTTTTTTGAGTTCATTTCTCCGCTCGCTCAAACCATCACAAATGCTCTGCACTGCCTCGTAGCATCACGTCTGACGTGTTCCAACGGTTTTACTTCCCATTTTTCTCAGTGAGAAATCTTCTTTTCCTCAATGATTTCCTCACGTCCGTTGTGGATTTAACTTCATTTCTGCGACAGTGAGCCTGTATCCAGGATTTTCGAGCCTCTTGTAATCTCACACAAAGATCGCTTGGCTTTCAATGGACGCAGGACATCGCAGTACTGAAGGCAACCTTTCGTGGTTTGTAAAAAATTTCGCTCCACTTTTTCATGTTCCGCAATATACGACCTCAAAAAACAAGATTTTGCTTGAAAATTCCAGAGAAGATTTATAAAGAATTGATGAGTATATTTGAATGCTACGTCCACCACAGGCATATTCAGCAATTTCACGCTGATATTAATAGCACTTATGAGAACATTATTCATTTGATTTTCAAAAAATGCCCAATCTTCCTTGCGGTAGTGCTCTCTTTTCAGAGAACATGTTTAAAAATCAGTACTCATAAAATTGTGTGTTTGAAATCATAAAAATTTCATGATCTCAAATCAAATCACAAAAACTACAACGTACATTGTTTATTTCAAGAATTGATGAAGGTAATTAAGTTAGGATCTAATTTGAACCACGGTTATTTAAAGCCATTATTTTTTTACCCTCTTAACCTACATAGATCAATGTCTTGATCGTGTGACGAATTGTCTCCGGTTTACCGTAGAAAGAAATAGAGATAATTCACTATCTGTAAAGTAAACCAAAGCGATTACCGTCAATCAGTTCGAAATAAAGTTAAATGATATTTAATTCTACATTTAATGATTTTAATAGCTAGGTATCCTGATTAAAAGTTGATTAAATTAATTTTTAGTGCTCACAGATCGTCGTATACCGAGCACGCATTGATGTCGTACTGCTCTTGCACTACTTTCACTGCACACTTTTGGGATAGGAAGTATCGGGCGGGACAATATTGCCTTTGTTATAATATTTTACGTGATCTAACGCTATGTACGCTACGTATGCATTTCATCTGACACAATTCATGGAGGAGAATGAATGATCAATTTAACGTTCTAGAAGATACATGCTTTGCATTCTTTTCAAATGCATTTTTCTATATTTTATTGAAAGATTTTTTCTTAACCAGAGCTTCTACATCTATCATTCTTCATCTATCATCGTACCCATGTTTTGCTAGTAGGCTAACGAAACACGCGACCTAGTTTATGGTCGAAGTAATTAAGTTCTTATTTTTCTAATGATTTTAAGTTTCAGAATATTTTTTTTAATTCAGTTTAAGATCTTTTATTTCCACTCTCTCGCGAGAATTTTCTTTAAATTTTTAGCCAGTCTAAGCCATCGTGTAGCGAACAATAGAACTTCTTGAGTTAAGTAACTGAATATTTCAGTTTTGTTTTGGATTTCGAGCCTCCCTCCATTTTTTAAAGCATCTCAGATTCAGCAGAGAAGCTCCGCAACTTTTCTTGCTATATATTTCGAAATATGTTTTTTCACGGCCTTCAATTTTCATCACTTATTTCCCCCAAGTATACTCTACGGGTCATTTTGGAACTAAGTGCATGTAAGTTGTTATAAAACTTAGGTCATCATTTTGAGGATATTTTATTATAACATTTTCGAGTACGTTAAGCAAATGTTAAAGAGCTTAGATTGTAAGCATATTTCGATTGTAAAAAAAGCCATAAAACACATGATTATCTAATGTGCATTATGTACAGTCCAACAGAGTTGAGCTAAGCTGACCTTTGTTCTGAAGTCCAGAGTGAACACATACAAAGATTAATGAGAAATTTGAAAGCTGTAAATTACATGATCTATTCCAGAAATTTTCTTCTCCGTGTTTGCACAACACCAGACAGCATAAAGCTCATCGAGATATTTTTTCTGCCATCAGAGGAGCTGCACGTACTCAGAGGAAAATACAGCGACTGCCAGACTGAGGATCAAACCAGAAAAAGAAAGAAAAAAGAAAAAAACAGGTTATTTTCAAAAAATTTCAAACATGAAATATTGAAACATTGGTTTTTAAAAACCTTAACAAAACATCCTTAATTGATAATAACACATTGGTACCGTAATACACTTGTAAAATGTTGAAACAAAAAATGATTGACAGAAAAGCACAACAAAAATGAGTTCCCTTCGTTGCGTAACCTGATTTTGACAGTGCATTTAAATATCAGTAACTAAAAGAGTCTTTCTTGTCCGAAGTGTGATGACAAATCCTTCAGGTCGTGGTGAAGAACGTGCTTCCACTGTTGCCCACTTCACCATCTTCTAAGGCAAAGCACTGCGTGAGCTACTTCTCAAAAAGCACCATCTGGAAGTGACGCGCCCAACATGCCGCAGAAACAAGAGCAGCCTCAAATGCTCTTCTGTGTTGCGTGACTCTTATTCAGGCCTTCACAAGTTAGTTTTCACGCTCTTTCAGAGATGTTACTCTACGAACGTAACTAAGCAGCACAGATTGAGCTCTTTATCATGTCAAAATCTCCATTCGAGTTGACTCCATTTTTATCGGACTCTCCTGTGACTGCACGAGTCAAAAACAGGAGTCATCGACAAAATTTGAGCATTCATTATTTAGCATTCATAATGTCTTCAAATTGTGTGAGTGACTCTCAAATACAAAGAAATTATATCTGATAACCAATAATCATTAAGCATTAGTGATACCCAAATATACCCTAAGCTCTTGAATATGATAAATTGGGGATCAGCGATTAAATATGTAAAAGACGCGTTCAAACAACATTTATATTTATCTGGAAAGGAATTATATATAATATTTATCTGGAAAGAAGTTCCTCATAAAATTTGTATTCCAACACCCAGTAGGCAATCACAGGCTCCATTACCATAACACAACCCACCCAAGCACCCGAACATCAGATCTTATAAGATTACCACTGCATTAAACAACTGTGAAGGCGGCACCGAATTACCACTGCATTAAACAACTGTGAAGGCGGCACCGAATTACCACTGCATTAAACAACTGTGAAGGAGGCACCGAATTACCACTGCATTAAACAACTGTGAAGGCGGCACCGAAGAACTCAGCCGTGCCCGCACGGTCGTTGGAGCAACACATGGGCTTTAAGAGCTCTTCCATCGCCTCTTTTTCTTGCCTCGTGATAATTGCAAGCTCTTCGTTCCTGTGCGATTACCGCCAGCTCTCCGCCCGTTAGCGATAAACCCAAACTCTTGCGACAAGCACAAGTTTTTCACCCGTGTGCGATTATCGGTAGCTCTTCATTCGTCCTAGAAGGCGTTTATTGAAGCTTGGCATCCTACCAAAGCTTCTATTAATTCTCGAGAGGCCATGAAAATGGCCGCAATGCGAAATTTTCTATTTCGCTTCATCGTTTCATTGGCACGAGGACACTAGGGAGGACAGGGCAGTAAATAAACGGAGTTCGGATTCTGCTGTCATGAATCCTAGAACTTTGACGTGCCTGAAGCGGTGGTTGAATAGTAAAGTTTGTGCTTTATTTCGTAGTTCCACTTTTATCCTAAAATTTTGTCAGATTTGGCGTTCTAGAATAGTTTTGGACTCTGAAATATAACCATGAATGTCAGCTTACGATAATAATTCATGGCCTTTTTTGACGAGAGCTACTCATGTGTTGTGAAGTTATTCATGGAATTTAATGAATTATGATCTTCAATGTATGATATTCTCGTGCACGAAGTAGTCGATAGTCAGGTTCAAATTAAAGACGCTGGAAAATTTTGTCGTCAGACCCGAAATTGGTGGAACCAGATGAAGATGAGAGCAAATAAATTGCCATCCCCAACGATGCTGGCTAAACTGATGGCGTTGAAATTGTGTGAAATTGTAAATAAACGAGAAAAAACGAAGAATGAAAAAGAGAAAAGGGAAATATGTGGTGAGAAAGTGAAAAATGTGTGCAAAAGCAACACCCTCATATGTTAACATGTAAGAGGCGGGTCTCTATGAAACCATTGCCGTTCAATCCATTTTACTCCAAGGCGGTGACCTACTGACCTGCGTCTATGAATTACTGTTTAAACTCAAAAATTTTGCTAAGAGGTAAACAATATTACTAGTAGATGGCTAAGATGTACTATGGTTCCTCAGAATCTCGTAACTCGAAAGAATTTATGGGCTGTTACAGCCTGATGTTACAGGTGCTCGTCGTAGCCGAGTGGTTAAGAACCCGTCCTTCCTTGAAGGTGTCGAGGATTCGAATCCCGGCGCTTCGCGGCGACTTTCCCTGTTGGGTATAAGGGAAAAACTCGAAGCACAATTCTCCACTCTACCCAGGTGTCTGAAATGGGTTCCGGCTTGACCAGGGGTAACCGTCATGGCGTCCAGGTGTTAGTTACAAGGCATTTGAAAAACCAATATACAAGGTCATTTGTATCAGGCTTGATTGGAATAAAGCATCCTTAATCCTTAATGATGAACTTCCAAACTTTCCTCTCAAAATCACCCCAGGAATTCTACATTAAACAACTAGCTGTACTTGAATTCTCGCAAACGCAACACTTCCCATTACCGTAAACTAGAGAACATTCGTTAAACAGTACCGACAAAAGGCGTATTTTCCAATCAAGCACAAACCATCGGGCGCATTTTTCATGCCATTTGATTGAATTCCAATCGCTCCTGGTATTGTTTTCGGATTACCATTTCGGAAGCAATCTCCTCTAGCTCTAAATTCGTGTAACCGATGCAGGGTGTGACAAGCCGTAGATTTTGGTAAATTTAGATTACAGGTGATCGTTTGAAACTTCTTTTACTTCGTATGCTAAAGAGACTGAAATTACCTTCCAAATTGCGAAAGACTAGATATATCCGAACATTTACGAGCTTTTTCCTATTCAAGAAATGATTTAATTCATACTGAAAATTCGTTTAAATCTTCGTCCGTGCGTCGTAGCTTTTCTTCGAGTCTATGAAAATGAAGACCTGTTAAGAATATAACGCCAGTGCATTAAAAGAATACACGTGATCAAAGTATCTGCGCAAGAGCTTGCCCTTTCTTTTTAAATTAGATTATACGAACTCAAAATATCAAATTGGTGCATTAGTGATATCTATGGTCACCCTTGATTTTCATCTAACTTGATTTACACGCATTCTTATTGAATGATAAAAGAATTCTTCAATGTTTTTCTCACGATAGTTCAGTTTTAGAGCATTCTTCATATACTCAAAGAGTTTGTAAGTGATTTTCTTGCTTCTTTCACTGCTTTGAAAAGTGAAATTGTGCTGAACGAGGATTCACTCATATGAAGTAAAGAAGAAGAAATATTAATTTAAAAGAGGATTAAATTGTATGTAGTATGAATTTAGGGATTATAAAATACCTTTTCAGATCCTCACTTTCATCGAAAAAGTTTACAATGACAGATACTGTTTCTTTTGAATTTCCTTGAAATGCATTCGCTTTGTTCTTCATTTGTGTGCTCAATTCATTTGTGTGCTCAATTCATTTGTGTGCTCAATCCACAATGGTGTTGCCGAAGTCCTTTGATCTTTATCGTTTTTCGTGCAAAAAGACTGATCGCTTCTCAAAAACCTCCATGGCACTTTTCCGTTCCACGCGATCTGACTATAGCTTTAATTTACCTCTGCTGAACGAACTCTCATTGAATGTTCGCATAGTTTGTGAAAAGAGATTAACTTCAAACTTTTCTGCATAATATAACACGGCTATTGAACACCTCGCAGTGTTTTTCTGTCAATAAAGGACCATTATTTAGAAAATTTAAAAAAAAAAACATTTCATACATTTCATGTGTCAACTTTCATGGAAATAAACGCATTTTATTTTTTATTTTCATGTGCGATACTGAACTTAACCCCATAAAAATAAGTCCCAATTATTGAGCTAATACGATGCTTGTTTCATGCTATCAATAACTGGCGTCAGTTTTTATCCGTAGACGTTAAGGTCCGCATAAGATGATATCTTATTGCTTGAGGACCGATTATAGTTAATTTTTGTTAGTTATGGTCAACAAAAAAACTTAAAAATTAAGCTCCAGATCTTGAACCAATACGATGCTTGATTTAAATTGTGAATAACAGTGCCTAATTTTTGTCGCTAGAAGTTGAGGTGCACATTAGACGATGATCTATCAACCGTAGTTAATTTGACTGCAGTTGATTCGACTGTAGTTGTTTCGACCGTAGTAAATTCGACTGCAGGTATTCGACTGTAGTAAATTCGACTATTGTTGTTTCGACTGTAGTTAATTTGACTGCAGTTAATTTGACTGTAGTTAATTTCTCTCTCTACAAGTTTGTTCAAAACTGAAAACATGAGGTGACCTTTGCCCCTAAACCTGCGTACGTGGGCGAACGCCCCCGCTGCTCAGGGCGGGATATTGGCTGCATGATTGGATTATACGAGGTGATTGGCCGGAGAACATCGCATGGTTCGCTTAAGTTCATTGCAAGACTTTGTGTGTAAATCTTCCTTTAACAAAGTAATCGGTACCCCCACCTCGAGGCTCGAGCAGTGTATTACCAGGTGGATAAATGTTTTTGCAACGATGATCTCTTCAACTGAAAGTTTTCAAGGCCTTTGAAAAATTATGGAAACATTTGATAGTTCCGCTATTCATGGTAATCTAAAGACACGCTAAAACGTTTTTACTTCATTCTCCACTTAGAGAAATTTAAAATCAGTATTTTACTTCATTCATCACTCGTTACAGAAATTTCAAAATCAGTATTTTAATGAGAAGAAATTAACCTTTCTTGCTGTTAATTTTGATTAGTGCTCGATCTAAACATGAGTGAGCTGTTACAATAATTCATTTGGAGAATCCCTGATGTCCTAAAAATAGGGTCGCAGATAAACCATGGACATTGGCCTATCTTTTGCATTCGTAATGATGCCCGCAAAAGCAAAATTACGATGTAAAATTACGATGTAAATTTCCGAAGTCGCTCAGTTTCCCGTTAAAGAAAGAACTCATAAATCGGAGCTTTTCAAGTGTGACAAGAGAAACTACCGTATTTTGGCCTTGATGCGACGAACGTTTTTCCAATCATTCATGCCTAATTGATATTTTATTTCTTTACCTAATCGTACGAGTAAGACAAATAATTTTCAGCTGCAAGTACGATGCAGATGTGCTTACAACTGATCATTTCTCCCACTTTATCCCATTCATTTCGAAATTCGAATTGTTTTAACTACTGGTCGTGGATTACATGTTCTGAATTACTAATTAATTTAACAAGGAGTCGTATGGCACACGAGACGCCAAGGCTGTAACGACCACGCTCACAGACAAGACTCAATTCATGGAGACAATAATGCAAACATTCAAAATCAACCACTGTGCTTGAAAAAATTAGTCTGAATGGGTCAGTTGTTTGCTTTAATCACAACTTGATGAGGAATTTAAAAACGAGGAAAATTCCAAGGAACTCAATCATTTTTACTAGGAAACGTTTCGGAGTCCAGCTCCATCATCAGTTCGTAAAAGAACAAATCATTCTGTCTGCAATAAAAGAGAAAACAAAATGTTGGATACAGTCATTATAAAATTAGCCACCGCAATTTTGCTCCGTCCTCGGCTGGTTTGCCCGCAGAATGCCATGACTTTAAAGGCAAACAAAGTGCATACCGCATTGTCATCCTAAAAAACAAAAGCACTGATGCCTGAATCAGTTGCCATCCTAAAAAACAAAAGCACTGATGCCTGAATCGATTGTCATCTTAAAAAACAAAATCGCAGATGCCTGAATCAATTGTCATCCTAAAAAACAAAAGCACTGATGCCTGAATCAATTGTCATCCTAAAAAACAAAAGCACTGATGCCTGAATCAATTGTCATCCTTGAAAAACAAAAGCACTGATGCCAGAATCACACATTTGTTGCCTCTAATCTTACAACCAGCCAAGGGAATTACCGGACCCTTTCGACTCCCATCACAAAGTTCCTTACGTCCCAAAATTTCCGACCGTATTCATGCCCTCATTTTCGTAGCATGCATACCTGGGTTTATACGCGAGCGCAACGAAAAGATTCCTCCAATTATGGGCTCATGTTATGAAGCATATTATACCATATGTCCGACAAAAACCTGAACTGAGTATTTATTCGAGTTCTTACTTTCCCGGATCAGTTATATCATCATAAGAATACCATAAGCATTTAATTTCAAGCAAAATTAGGATGGTATTTCTGATTCGGGTATTCTTATGATGGTATTACTGATACGGGTATTCGTATGATGGTATTACTGATACGGGTATTCGTATGATGGTATTACTGATACGGGTATTTTTATGATGGTATTACTGATACGGTTATTCTTATGATGGTATTACTGATACGGGTATTCTTATGATGGTATTACTGATACGGGCATTCTTATGATGGTATTACTGATACGGGTATTCTTATGATGGTATTACTGATACGGTTATTCTTATGATGGTATTACTGATACGGTTATTCTTATGATGGTATTACTGATACGGGAATTCGTATGATGGTATTACTGATACGGGTTTTCTTATGATGGTATTACTGATACGCGTATTCTTATGATGGTATTCCTGATCCGAGTATTCTTATGATGGTATTACTGATACGGGTTTTCTTATGATGGTATTCCTGATCCGAGTATTCTTATGATGGTATTACTGATACGGGTTTTCTTATGATGGTATTACTGATACGGGTTTTCTTATGATGGTATTCCTGATCCGAGTATTCTTATGATGGTATTACTGATACGGGTTTTCTTATGATGGTATTACTGATACGGGTATTCTTATGATGGTATTACTGATACGGGAATTCTTATGATGGAATAACTGATACGGGAAAATAAATACTCGTTTCGGGTTTTTGTGGGACATACTGTATTGTAGTCAGCTACACACCCTCGTTGTTTCTCACATCTCCGCTAGGGAGTTGGATTTGTTCGGTGATGCATTGAGCTGGCCAGAATTGATATCTACGGTTGCCAATCAATATACGTTGACGGCCACGATTAATATATCGTTTTCTGCTACACACCCTCATTGTTTCTCACAACTCAGCTGCGAGATGGATTTGTTTGGTAATACATCCAGCCGGCCGTGATTAATACCTATAGCTTCCAATTAATAAATGTAGGTTGGTGTGATGGTCGGTAAGTTGTTCCTCGCAGAACACTTATTTCTGCGAACACTTTTACCCAAATCTATCATTGGCGTCACCTCTTTTGAAAACTGACGTATGACATTATTACTTGTAAACGTTTCGGTGATAGCGAAAACACTGTTACCGAGTACGGAAAATGGTATTTTTCACAAAACCCCATTTTCCCCTCCCAACTTTCCATGCATTGCACCACTACTTTATATCTCACTGGATTGTTCAGAATTGTGAGCTAGCCATCAGCTGTTACTAAAGCGTGTTATAGGTAACATTCCAGACGTAAACGTAATATAGGTTTCGTCATATAGGTTCAAGTCTTTCAAGATGAAAGTAATAATACTTTGTATCTTAAAAACATCAGTTCACTATACTCCCATTTACCTGAAATAACTTGAAAAATATTAAGGAAGTATCGTTACGCATATCATTTCTATGTTTAACCCGAGATGTATCCAGAAAACACCAAAAATATATAATATTGCTGTTTCATTCCAGAGGTTTACACAGAACACGAAAAAATTTTTGTATAACATTGCGTGGTTTGACCTGAAATGTTTTCTGAGAATATCAAATATAAAACATTGTTGTGTTTGAACTAAGAATACCAAAATTAAAATATTCTGGTGTTTGACCTGAAATGTTAGCCGAGTCTCAAAAATAGAACATTGTTGCGCTTGAACAAAGATGCTAACTAAAAGTATCAAAAATAGAACATTGTTGCGCTTGAACTAAGATGCTAACTAAAAGTATCAAAAATAGAACATGGTTGCGCTTGAACTAAGATGCTAACTAAAAGTATCAAAAATAGAACATGGTTGCGCTTGAACTAAGATGCTAACTAAAAGTATCAAAAATAGAACATGGTTGCGCTGGAACTAAGATGCTAACTATAATTATCAAAAATAGAACGTGGTTGCGCTTGAACTAAGATGCGAACTAAAAGTATCAAAAATAGAACATTGTTGCGCATGAACTGAGAGATTCACAGAGATTATCAGAAGTAAAATAATCTGGTGTTTGAAAGCTTGAAGTGAGATATTTACTGAGAGCATCAAAAATAATCCCCTACTTTACGACCCGTGAGCATCAGCTGCGACCAGGAAATGGAGGCAGGAGACCAGAGGCTCATTAACTTCTTAATCGTATAAGCCGCTTTTATTTACGGTGCTCCGGACTTTGCAAAACTGTCCGAGTACAAAGGTCAACACTGCCTTTGTTTACAGCAAACGAAAACAAAATACTCATTAATTGTCGGTCGATATGAAAGGAAAACAACTCCTCGTAAACTGGGCGAGAAATAAGCCTCTCACTTTAATCCTGAGTTTTTTAACTTTTTGCATCCGAGCTTCACCTCGTACTTCTACGATGATATAAAAAATTGTTATAATGAATGCTACGAGAGGAACTGTTTACGAAAGCACACAAGTTGACGACCTATACTGTGCTTATGTGACTCCGTATTAAAAGAAAACAGAGATGAGTTAAGATGTTTAGTATTTGATGAAGAAGCAATGGGCCATTGGATACATGCGTGGAAGATTATTGAGGTGTTGAGTTAGAACGAGAACGGAGAATTTTATGGAATGAAGACACACAGCGAAGAAGTATGTGTGTATGTATGTATGTTTATCATTTGCTACACATGAGACGCATGTGTGGAAAATTTTTTTCAAAGTTCCTTCATTCATTTTTGGTCTTGAAAGATTTTAGGTCATTTGCTGTGAATATTAAATAGAAGTGTGTTAACGGAGCACCGATTGGATATGCCTGCAGTTTGTGTTAAAATACGGTATAAAAGAAAAATTTCTGTGGCCCTGCAGTGCAACCCAGATTAACTTTTTCCCCGGAGCATCAATGAATTTAGCTATCCAAGTCTGGTTTCTGCAGTGGGCGGCTGAAATCTTAGACGTTCCGGCTAAAAATTTTAACATGGAAACTGTTGAATCTAGTTAGTAGGTAATGATTGGTTGCCTGTCGCAAAAAGTTATGAGACCAATTCTCGTATCGTCGCTAGGAAATGTATATTGTTTTGAAGAAGCTGTACATACATAATATCACAAGTTTTTTCAAGGCCTTGAATTCATGATAGGAAGGTGATATGTAAGGAGCTCAGCTTACATTTTAATGTACACACGAGTACAACACCAGCAGCTCAATGCAAAATACTGCCGAGATTCAAAAGAATGTGTCACAGAAGAATCAACTACTTACGATTTAGGAACTAAACGTAAATGAAACAAAAACACTGAATGTTTAAACTTGAGGTGAACTGGAGAAATGAAAAAAAATTGTGAAATTTTTTTTTCAGAAAGAAAAAAATGTTGTACCTCTAATCATACGTTGACGTGAGGTGAACTGGAGAAATGGCGAAAGAAACGGAAATTTTCCGTACTTCTGGTCATACGTTACTGAAATAGAAAAGCGGAGTAGCGAATAAAAGGGCGAGTAGGAAACAGAGTAGGAAACAGAGTAGGAAACAGATTAGGAAACAGAGTAGGAAACAGAGTAGGAAACAGATTAGGAAACATAGTAGGAAACAGAGTAGGAAACAGAGTAGGAAACAGAGTAGGAAACAGAGTAGGAAACAGAGTAAGAAACAGAGTAGGAAACAGAGTAGGAAACAGAGTAGGAAACAGAGTAGGAAACAGAGTAGGAAACAGAGTAGGAAACAGAGTAGGAAACAGAGTAGGAAACAGAGTAGGAAACAGAGTATGGGAGTAGGAAAAGTGGAGTAACGAATAAAAGGATGAGTAGGAAACAGGTGCCTGGCTCTGTGTATTTAAAGAACTCTAAAAATACAGCGCCCTTGACATGAGTGTAAATGAAAGTCTGTGTGTCAGTGTAATTCTTGCAGCTGCTTCTATACGCTTTATCGAAAGCATCAGAAATGAGTAGAGAAAGATTAACGGTCCATGACACTCGGTGACGCTGAAGCTTTAAAATCAGTTCGATTTTGTTTTACCAAAATCAATTAAAATATTCTATTAGATTTGTTTAATTGTGAAATGAATATGCATATAAATTTTAATACCCCATTGATAATGTACAAATCTTTAGCTGTAATAACTCATTAGTTGTCCCGAGCGACAGTTTTTATTATCAATGAGGGATGCATTTCGTGAATGCCGGAAAGGTTATTTTAATTTGGTTTCGACTTCATTTTCCTGAATTTACTATTGGCGTACCGTCTCAAGAAAATTACCGTGTAACATTACTTCTTGCAGACGTTTTGGTAATAGCGAAAACATTGTTACCGAGTACGAAAAATGTAATTTTTAACAAAACCATGAAACCTTCATTACCAAAACTTCATTGGAACACCCCATTGTCTACCAGCTGCCATCATCCCACAGGTAGCAGTTTAATTACCCAGTCTAACCTTTTCGCTGCCTGCATGCATGTTTTTCGCCGCCCAAGTAATTAAATTGCTTGGGCGGCGGAAAAACATGCATGCTACGGCGAAAAAGTTAGACTGGGTTAACCTGTTATTTTATCACCTTGTATTTTATTTTGTCAATTTTCATCATTCGTGACATCAGTAGTGAGGAGAGCGTCACATAGGGAACAGGTTAACAAACCAATTCAGGGAGTTTGATCAACCCTTACAGCTTGATAAATCTGTCATTTTTATCAACAGGTTGAAAAACCCTAACGGGTTGATAAACCTGTCATTTTTATCAAGATGTTGATAAACCCCAAGTAACAGGTTGATAAACCCCAACATGTTGATGAACCCCAACAGGTTGATAAACCGAAACAGGTTGATAAACCGAAACAGGTTGATAAACCGAAACAGGTTGATAAACCCCAACAGGTTGATAAACCCAAACAGCTTGATAAACCGAAACAGGTTGATAAACCGAAAGAGGTTGATAAACCCCAACAGGTTGATAAACCCAAACAGGTTGATAAACCGAAACAGGTTGATAAACCGAACAGGTTGATAAACCCAAACAGGTTGATAAACCCCAACAGGTTGATAAACCCCAACAGGTTGATAAACCGAAACAGGTTGATAAACCGAAACAGGTTGATAAACCAAAACAGGTTGATAAACCCCAACAGGTTGATAAACCCCAACAGGTTGATAAACCCAAACAGGTTGATAAAACGAAACAGGTTGATAAACCGAAACAGGTTGATAAACCCAAACAGGTTGATAAACCGAAATAGGTTGATAAACCCCAACAGGTTGATAAACCCCAAGTAGTAAGAAGAGGATCTAACCTCGTGGAATGCTTCACTAGCCTACTCTAAAAAAATTTGTCTTTTGAATCAAAAAACTGAAAATTTCTCGTAGTTTTTGAGAGTGACTAATTAAAAAGCAAACATTAATTATGCAGAGCATTTTTAAAAAGCAATTGTTCATTTCAAAAAGGCGTTTCATCTCGCTCACTAATTAGAGCTCTTAATGTTTATGACTACAGATTTCATTACTGTGCATGAAAAACGACTTTTGTTTTCACAGGATCTTATACGAGCTAGCTGGCGTGTGTGTGTGTGTGCGTGTGGTGTGTGTGTGTGTGTGTGTGTGTGTGTGTGTGTGTGTGTGTGCGAGAATACTGTTGACTGTGAGTGTGACTGTTACTCTTCCGTTTTCCTTCTCTGCATTTAATCCCTGCAGAGGTACAGGGGATAGCATAAGAAGTAATGAAGGGAACTGGATGCTGATGGTAGTAATTAATTTACTCATGTTATGTTACCTGAGTGTCATTGGTGGCTGACGGCTTGGGTCTCCTCAAGAATGGAGAATTCAACTCCCAGTCTAACTTTTTCGGAGCCTGCACGCATGTTTTTCGCCGCCCAAGTAATCAAATCGCTTGGGCTGCGAAAAACATGCATGCTCCGGCGAAAAAGTTAGACTGGGTTCCTATGTACTTGTTGCCATCTTATATTCTGGTAGAAAAATTACGTGGCGAAATTATGATAGCGTATAGTTCACCAAATCCCTGTGATGGCACCATTAGCGTGATGGCACCATTAGCGTGATGGCACCATTAGCACTTTCACCGCGTTTCCGCAGTTGTTAGAGGTTGGTTTGGTTGTATTGTAAGTAGAAATTTAGGGAAATCGGCTTTTCTGCTAAAAACATTTTTATCCTTCCTAAGAAATATGAGAAATACAATGACAAGAACGATAACATTTCACCTCGTGTGATAAATTACTTTTTTTAAATGTCTCGAAACAGATGAAATGTCATTCATTTATACACGTACGTGAATGAGCAATTTACCTAATAGTACACATATGGCCCAATCCGCGGGAAACATGTTAAATTTAATTATTTGTTCTTTGGAATAATGTTATTTTGAAAAATATCGAAATTAATTAATGTATAATTTATATAATATACGCTAACTCGCAGTAGCTGCGGCTCTCTCAATCAATGCGTTTAACCGAAGTGGCTCTCTTGCAAAAATTAGTGAATAACACTGCACTAGATCGATATCTTGGGTCCAATGCAGCGAGCTTTAGCTGAGCCGCACTTGTTGCTCGAGACGTCGCGAGTAGCTGAGTGGAGACATGTGCTGGTATACTCTGAATACGCAGAGCATGTGTAACGTTTTCTATCATGGATATAAATTTACACAAAGTTGGGAGTCTCAAGCATTGAAGGTTTCCCCTGTCTTGACAAACACCTACACAAAGTTGAAGTTTCAAGCTCTGAGTTTTCCCTCGTCTGAACGTAATTTTTGCAAAGTTGAAGTCTTAAGCTTTCAGTCTTCCCTCGTCTGTACAAACACCTACGAAAAGTTGAAGTCTCAAGTGTTGAAAGTTTCCCTCGTCTGGCCAGCACCTCCCAAAAATTTAGAGGAAGTACGTACGTTAAGACGCCAAATTTGAGGCTCCCACAAAAATTTTCACTCATAAAACAGGTCGTGCTGAGACGAGTTATTGAGTACGCTGTATCGTCCTTGTAAACACAGGCCAAGTTGTTCTATAAATATGGGCGCCAAGACCTTGACCACGGTAGAGGAAACAAGGCAGAGTCATTTCTGTTGGGAAAAATACACCTCCTGTTGTTCGGCTAGCCAATAGAACGCCTTCATTTCAAACACACTTTATGACGTCACCATTGCGACATGTCGTTAGGCTAATAGTGGTACCAGATTGGGGCTAGCAGTGTTGCCAGACGCAATATGAGCGCTGCTATTGGTTCGCCGTTATGATGTTACCATTGCCACACTGTCGACGAAAAAAATATTGGTTTGACGATACCTTGTTTCTTCTACCGTGTCCTTGACACTCGCAGCTTTTGCTCTTGGTAGCAGCTGCGTGCCACCGATAATAATGACTGATGCCTCAATTACTGCGACACTCTGAAAAACGCAAGCGTGTTCAGTTTCAGGATAAAAAGGAAAACCAACGTGGCTAAGAATATCATGATTAAAACAAACGTTTAGGACAACAAAAAATCCATCTTTAGTGCACTGATATGCAGTTACTCCTGCTTTCTTCAAGTATGGGGAAAGTTGCGGAGCGGAGAATGTGAGGTGTAGTCTGCTCGTGTTACCAATCAAAAGTGCTTAGGTGCTTAGAAAAGTACTTGGAATTTTAGTAGCTACCTCAACAGCTTTTTAGTTAAAGTGTTAAGGTATGGTTGTTCCTGAGAATTTAATTTGTCACTGAGATTTTGCGGCTGTGCAAAGTCGGAAAAAAGTGAAACGCTTCTTCGTTTAAGTACTAACA
Organism: Platorchestia sp. MABIK; assembly: GCA_014220935.1. NCBI lineage: Eukaryota > Metazoa > Arthropoda > Malacostraca > Amphipoda > Talitridae > Platorchestia > Platorchestia sp. MABIK. Next base: position 130,180 of record JACJUY010001635.1, read on the forward strand.
CTTTCAAATTGGATTATAAATGAATTTATTAATTATATTCACGTGTAACCGGTTGCTCCTTCGATTTTTAGTGCAATTTTCGTCAGCGTAATTGAACAAGTTGGTACGCAGTTTTCTAGCTAATTCAACTTTTCTGGGACGTCAGGGCTAAAATTCATTTGAAATCTTCCAATAAGCATTTTTGGAGCACTAAGAACAGGAGGTCTAACTCTACGAAGGGGTTGCAAGTATTCGTAAGAAGCGTCAACGAACGAAGCCATTATATAATCCAACCCTGCTCCACTCGAAATCAAAACAGCCATAACACTTCAATAAAATTAAAATCCACATTTCGCAGAGCTTCGCCTCTTCCCACTCTTTTTTCGTTTCCTATTCGTGAAAAATGTTACGGCTCGTTATTTTTGCACGAGTAGGCTTGAACTTTCGATTTCAGGCTGAAATTTTAGGCGCAACATTTCTACTGAATTTCCAGCAAAACACTTCGACGCTTTTTAGAAAATACTTCATCTAAATTTTCAATGCCATTTCCAGTCGAACAGCCCACTGCGTAATCGACGAAATGTTCAACCGAACATTTAATATTTATCTTGTAACAGATATCCTGGATGCATTGAAATTTTCAAGATAAATGCGATTGCATCTTCAGAGAATGAACGACAGTGGCCACGAAGTATTCAAGAATTTGCAATGTCCGCGAGCGATTCCCTCGGCAATCGTCCATCCGTTGAATCGAATTCGATTTGACTTGGAGCAAGTGCTCCTAGATCTGACAAGGATCGTGAACCTTCGAGTGAAGAACCAGAAAATCTTTCAAATTTAAATTCATCACATCGATATTCTATTCTATCAGACAGCAGCTCCACATTTACTCTGCATATCAGTGCACATGGACGATAATATCATATTTTGGCATCACGTATGCAAGTTTCAATTTTAACTCTGTGCTTTAAAAAAAATTCTGGAGCGAACGAATTCAGCATCCTACCCTGCTACGAAATTGAACCTTTGTGAAAAAAAATTTTTCACAAAAACTCATAACCTGAAACTCGTCAAGTATTTAATCTCATTAAGAAAAGCAATCAACAAATGTTTCAGCGACTGAACACCTTATAAAAATTACTGAAATAAAAATTAATTAGCGTTAAATTGAAGTTCATTATTCAAATCTAATTTAAAGCCAATCATATAGTAAGCCATTTTGAAAATTTAAAACATTTAAACTGGATCGTGCCAGCGTTTAATTTTTTGTAAAGTCTGTAAGAAAATTAAGTTTGTGAATGCTGGTCGGTCAGCTGCATTGTGAAAGTATCTTTGTGTACCACCGGTGGCTCACATCGCTGTCAAAGCGTTAAGTTGTGTTGCGTGAGACTGAGCATCTAATCCATTTTACTGCTAACCAAGTGCCTGTCTCCGCCTTGTGTAGAACTCTACATTACAATGCCTTATGGGAGACATACTTTTGTACTGACACTTACCGTGCTATACATACTTTTGTACTGACACTTACCGTGCTATACATACTTTAGTACTGACACTTCCCGTGCTATACATACTTTAGTACTGACACTTACCGTGCTATACATACTTTAGTACTGACACTTACCGTGCTATACATCTTTAGTACTGACACTTCCCGTGCTATACATATTTCAGTACTGACATTAACAGTGTATGAGTGGGAAATTGTCAAGTGACATAGACAGTGATTTGTAAACTCGTACTACATTTTATTTCGTTAACTTACATGTAACAGTGCGTTTGATAGATGGACATGAGATCGGCTTCATTGTGTGTTATTGTGATATTATGTCAGGCACTTATTGCATCTTCTCAAACATCTCATTTATGTGTAAGGAAAATCCTCCATACTAGAAATTTTTGTGCCATCGTAACAAAGAGTTATAGTGACATCGGAGCTATTGTTGTTATAGCACAAAACATTATATTGATGCAAATATAATTTTATATTGATGTTAATATCAGTGGTACCAAAATTCGGTTATTATTTTGATATCATTGATATTAGCAAGAGACCACAGCAATTAAAACGAAATCGCAGCAATCGTTTTGGTGTAGCATAAAATATTTTTGTGTCACAGAGACCACCGCAATTACACTGATATCATATTACGGAAATGATTATGTCGTAGTAATTGTTATTACGGTAATTGTTAAGGTATCATAAGGATTATCATGAGACCACAGCAATTATAAAGGGGATGATGCAATGCAAAAAATTTCTCGTAATCGTTTCTTTATCTCAAATCTTTTCTAGAAACAAGTAACTCAACACCGTAAAAAAATTGTTTTCAGCAATTCTTCCTCTAAGTAGCAGGCAATTTACAATTCTAAACACCCAGTACTTTCAATGAACACTATAAGTTAGAACAAGCATAGCAATAACTTTTTAGAGGGCGCAAAAATAAACTCGGTAGAACTGAATGCTTTCACTCAAACTAAAGATGTAAAAAATTGGTGCACCATAATTTATTTCAAAATAACATTAACAGAAAACTGATGAACAATTGAAACAGCAGTTTATCGTAACATCCTAGAATAGAAAGCAAGCAAAGTAGCTCTCACAAGCCCTCAACACTTTAACCGCAACGTGCACCATCGGTGGCCACAGAGGGGATTTTCATAATGCTGCTGACCGACCAGCACTCACAAACTCAATTTTCATACATCCTTAATTAGCGTTAAATGAGGGCATGATCTAGTTAATGATTGCTATTTTCAAAATAGCTTATGAGCATTTTTAAATTTGAGTTGATTGTTGAGCTTCAGTTTTATCAATTGCGATTAAACTCAGTTTTAGCGATAAAATCGCTTAGGTGGTGAAAAACATGCATGAAGGCGACGAAAAAGTTAGACTGAGAAGCGTAAAACATTATGTACTCACCAGTTTTTCCGACACCGTCGTCGCCAAGCACGATAATCTTAACCGGGTCTGGGGACGGATGTTCCTCAGCCAGCACCGAGTCACACGTGACTATCGAGGCACGGCGCTTTGGGGGTTCCGATTCTGGCTTCAAAAGGTTCGAATCCTCTATATTAGGAGCGACGAAGTCTGAAGCTTGCTCGGTAAGGGAGTTTTTGTTATTTTCTTCAGATATGTTCAAACTTTCTGAAGTTGTCGCGTTGGGTTTGTGTGAGATAGGAGACGTAAGAGTAGCTGAATCACCCACAGAAGTCCAAGATTCTTCTGCAACAGCTTCTGTTGGTTTAACCATTGAGTCATTTGTTTTTTGATTTCCTGCTCTTTTGTTTGAGGTAACTGACGATGAAAGAATTACATCTGCTTCTGGGGAATCGACTGAATACTTGAAATACGGCACTGTATCGGACAGTTGTGGAGCACGTTGAGTAGGTGCTACCGTTTCATGAATTATATTTTGCTCAAAGATATCCGCTGTTCCGGTGGACAGAACTGTCGATAAAATGGCATTGGTTGTTTGAGATTTCGGAATCTTTGCATCAGTTTCCCCTATAAAATTCGAAGTTTCTCGAGCTACAATTCCATAGGAAGCTTGCGAAGCATTGGACGACGATGAAGCCCAGCTATCAGTCGAAGGAATTAATGGTTCAGGAGTCATTGGGATGTTCAGGTATCGCGTCTGACGCAGCATGGAATTTGTGGAATTAACAAAATCCAACATTTTCGACTTGAACTGAGCATCAAATTCCCTTGGCGCCTCGCTGAACTCATACATGAGATTTGAGGAGGCAGAACCAGGGCTCGGAGTAGGGAATAGGTCGGCGGTGGTGGGAGGCGGACCCGGAAACTGTGACGGAGTATCGCGATTTTTGATGATTTTCTCGAAGAAGAGTTTAGTCCGCCTTTCAAGTTCTTGTAACCTAAACCTCTCATCGTTTGCTTCACTGACTTTAAGTCGCGGGTTTGGTCTAGGGGAAGAGTCATGCACATCATAACTTGTGGGAACTCCACCTGTGTTGTTGACAAAATCATTTTTGGTGCCATAATAGTCTTGGAAACCTGAAGAATTTACGGTTCTGGACTCCGTCGAAAATTTACCTGGATGACCCATGGGGCGTCTCGAAGGAGCAAATTTGTTTGGGGTAAAAAATGAATTCTTTTCGATGTCATTTTGTCTCTGTAATCGCTCAGAGTCATAAATACTGCGTTTTTGATTAGCAAAGGCAGAAACTAAGTTGTCATTACGGGGAATTCTTTCCCCTCTCAAATACGATGTCAAATTAGACACATAATTATTACTAGCGGAATACTCATCAGCATGCAAGTCAAAATTTCTGTCTAGATCTTTGACGTTGTAGTTGAGAAAGAAAGGATCGGAAATGGAAGCACGTCTCTCAAGACCGTCAGTGTCTTCGAAAGAATCTTGCAATTCAGACCAGCTTTTTTCTAAAGTCTTTTTATGCTCCTTTGGTCGACACGAACTGCTACGGTCACTTATCTGGAGACTTGAGTAAAGCTTCGGAATCGCTCCAGAAGATGGATCGGGCCGTTCAGACAACCGACAACATTCTGCTTCACGAGTCCCATCATTGCGCACTGAACTTGAATCTATGGCTGGGCTTCTGTCGCTGGAGTTTGAATCTAGAGGGGCGTTCGTTTTGGGATTAGAGGCAGAACTGAAAGAAGAATTTTCAGCTTCAAGAGGAATTTCTCGGCGATTGCAAAATTTGGCGTTGCGATGCACTGGGATTTCAAAGTCTTTCCGATCAGCTGGATGACTCTGTTCTTCGGAAGGTTGATTTTTTATCGAGTCACCGTTTCTTTCTGGCTCAAGCATGATCATTGACGATGAAGTTTATTCGTTTGCTAGAGCTTAACCTGCGTAAAATATATCACACTCTAGAGCACCTGGTAGTTTTGTTCATCAATAAGCCTCACTATAATATTCATAAGTGAAAAAAAATGATTAGAAATGAGCAGGAAATTTATTTACTCCTAAATAAAATACACGATGCAATTACCAAGTAACACGAATAAAAAGTCAACGATGAAACGTTCACAAAAACAATTTTGAACTTTACATATAATTACATTGCGCTCGTATGATTAAATACTCACTTAGTAAATCAATATGCAAACGTTTCTATATAAAAATGGCATGCAAGAAAAATATAATTAATTCCTACGGAAGATATATTGCAAACTTCAAATAAACAATAGGAATGCTCTCGCAGTTTTATTTCAAATGTCCATTAAATTAATCAAAACTCTCAAGCAAAAAGTCTCTTAAAATTTTACATGAAAAGTATCCCCTTCAATAGATAAGCTAAACAAAAAAAAACAGAATGAGAATGGCCAATTTTTCGAAATTTTAGAGATGAATGAGCGTACAGAAATTATTTGACTGGTAAGGATTTAAAGGATCTAGAAGATTTAGGATCTAGAGATCAATGTCCAGTACAGAAGTAAAAAAAAAGAATTTACTTGTTGAATATCAGATAAAACTTTTGAAACATTGCTTTATATGGAACTAGAAGATTTAGGATCTAGAAGATTTAGGATCTAGAGATCAATGTACAGTACAGAAATGAACAAGGATTTATTTGTAGACAATCAGAAAAACAATTGAAACATTGCTTCCTACTACTGTGAAATGTGAACTGAGCTCAAAAAATTCAGAGCCACTCTATTCAAATTCGAAAAGCATTGGCTTGAATGCCTTCAATAATACCAGTTGCCCTCAAACCGAGAACAATGATGACGTTATTTAGATCCGTAAGCTCATACGGTACAAACAAAACATCAGGACTCGAAAATCTCGACGGTTTTAATAAATAACGAACTGAATCACTGTCCAGAAAGACTAAAATAGGAATTACGGTACGCTATGATGCGTCTATCGGATCTTTTACAGAGAAGCCCCGCACTAATGCAACACAAAAGTTCACCCACTTGTATCTTTTGAAATAATGCACCTCTCGACTTCAAATTACTCTCAAACGAAATATTAAAACATTCTTCAGTTTGAGAGTAATTTGAAGTCGAAAGGTGCATTATTTCGACAATTACAAGTGGGTGAACTT